>JABSTQ010004183.1:0-115569 GCA_013358835.2 Ixodes persulcatus
CTGTCTTATTTCCCCACTCTCCAGGGTTCAAAACGTCAGAATTATAGAGGATTGGAAACTTCTGTAGTGACCGCTTACGAAGAGAAGAGGAAAAAGAGGCGCGATCACGAGACCCGGCAGCGACGATCGCGAGCAGCGGAGACGAGACTATCAGAATGACTTAAGCCAGACTGTAAATACTGTAAATAAAATACGTGATGTAGAGGAACACACCTCTACAAATTGGTGACCCGGTAACAAGAGACATCTGCCCTGACCCAGCCACACAGCTCCAGAGCCTTGGTTTTCGGTGAGCTCAGCTTTCTACTTGCAGCATGAGTCAAGGAGATGACACCGGCTCTGCTCAGACCCCGTCAATCTTGGGGACGACGACAACGACCATTAAGTTTCCCGAGTTCTGGTCGGCCGACTCCGAACTATGGTTTCTAACGACAGAATCCATTTTCCGAAAGCACAGAATTACGTCGTCTCAGACGAAGTTTGATTACGTAGTTTCGACTCTTCCGCAAGCAACAGCGGCCATGGTACGGGACATACTGCGCTCACCTCCAGACGACCAACCTTACGAGAAACTACGAGAGGAGCTGATACGCCGCACAACGGAATCCGAACAGCGCCGACTGCAACAGCTTTTGACTTCCGAGGAGTTGGGCGACCGAAAGCCTACCGAATTTCTTCGACGAATCGAACAGCTCCTCGGAGACAAGGCAACAACAATTGACACAGCAATTCTGAGGGAGCTGTTCCTTCAACGCCTTCCAGCCCAAGTGCGCATGATCTTGAGCGCAACAACGACACACTCGATTGCCACTCTGGCTCGTACGGCGGACCAGATTATGGAGGTAGGTGGTTCTAGCATTTCCGCACTGGAACAAAGCACATCAGCACCACCACCTACGCCATCTGAGGTTGGAGCTCAACTCACTCAAATCATGGACTTCAACAAGCGCATGGAGGTCAGGGTAGACCAGCTGAGTCAAGAGCTCCACAGGCTATGCGTACGACCGTCGCCTTCTCCGACCGCGAAAGAGAATGTCCGTCGCCACCAGAACTACGCACGCCACGAGCCCACCGACTCCGAGTCAGAGGTATGCTGGTACCACCGACGCTATGGACAACACGCAAGACAATGTCGCTCGCCGTGTACTTACTCGGGAAACGGCATGGGCACGCGCTGAAGACCGCCAGCGTCGAGAGCCCCAACTCAGGTCGACTATTCTACGTCACCGAACGCCGAACGAAGGTTCGTTTCCTGATAGACACTGGTGCAGAGGTAAGCGTTGTGCCCCCTACGATGGAGGAACGTCGGCAGCGCCAAGAATCTCCGCCACTCCAAGCAGTAAACGGGTCTTCAATCAAGGCGTACGGAGAAAAGTCGCTGACACTGGACATCGGGCTCCGCAGGACGTTTCGCTGGCTTTTCATCATCGCCGACGTCCAACAAGCAATAATTGGAGCAGACTTCTTGCGAAGGTTCGCCCTCACAGTTGACATGAGAAGGAACATGCTCTTCGACACCGACACGCAGCTTAGCGTCCAAGTTCTCATATCAAAGGTGACGCCTCTCAGTCCGTCTCTCCCACGAGCGGAAGTGGACACTCCATGGAAGAACGTTGTCAACGAGTTTCCTCAAGTCTTCCGCCCACCGATCCCTGATGAAAGCGTGAAGCACAACGTCACCCATCACATTGAGACCAAGGGTCCCCCGGTTTTCGCAAGACCACGACGTTTAACAACCGACCGTTTTCAGATTGCTAAGGATGAGTTTGACCACATGCTCGAACTTGGTTATATACGGCCTTCTTCGAGTCCGTGGTCTTCCCCACTCCACATGGTACCAAAAAAAGACGGAGACTGGCGACCCTGTGGGGACTATCGAGCACTAAATAAGGCTACAGTGCCAGATCGCTACCCGATACCACATATTCAAGACCTCGGCGGCATGGTAGAAGGGGCCACTATTTTCAGCAAAGTGGATTTGGTTAAAGCCTACCACCAAATTCCCATCGAGCCTACAGACATTGCCAAGACTGCGATCGTCACACCGTTTGGTTTGTTTGAGTTCTTGAGAATGCCTTTTGGACTTCGGAACGCCGCGCAAACCTTCCAACGTTTTGTTGATCAAGTTCTTCGCGGCTTGACCTTCACATTCGCTTACATCGATGATATCTTGGTGTTCAGTCGCACACCTGAAGAACATGCCAACCATCCTCGACAGCTTTTTTCTCGGTTGCAAGAATACGGGCTCGTCGTCAATGCGACAAAATGTGAGTTCGGTGTCAAAGAAATACGTTTTCTTGGACACCACGTAGATAGCCACGGGATCCGAACACTGCCTGAGACGGTCGATATCATCAAAAACTTTCCAACACCGACGACGAAAACGAAGCTCCGTGAGTCCTTGGGGCTTTCTAATTTTTATCGTCGATTCATCCCACATTGCGCTCATATAAGTCAACCACTTTTCGCAATGCTGCAAGGAAACAAGACGAAAACGTCACTACTGCAGTGGAATGAAACCGCCCATCATGCCTTCAAGACAGTTAAAAATGCCATTGCCAACGCCACGCTCCTAATACACCCGAAACGCCACGCACCCATCTCCATTATGGTTGACGCCTCTGATGGTGCTGTGGGAGCTGTTCTACAACAGCAGGTAGAAGAGAACTGGCATCCACTGGCATTCTTCTCAAGAAAACTTTCACCAACAGAAGTTCGCTACAGCACCTTTGGGAGGGAGCTGCTGGCTATATACCTCGCAATCAAGCACTTCCGACATTTTGTTGAAGGCCAAACTTTTTTTGTCCTGACCGACCATAAACCGCTGACATTTGCACTAACATCCAACAGCACAGCACACACTCCGCGAGAGGTGCGGCAGATGGTTTTCATCTCAGAGTTCACGACCGACATCCGCTTCGTCAAGGGCACAGAGAACGCTGCGGCTGATGCGCTCTCCAGAATCGGTGTGAATCGATGCTCCTTCGAACCTCATCTGGTCCCCTATGCGGAGCTTGCAGCAGCCCAACGCACTGATGCCGAACTCCAAAAGCTCCAAATGCATGGCTCTGACGACACGATAGCATGCGACATGTCGACAGGACAACCGCGACCTTTTATCCCCGCCCATTTACGCCGGACAATCTTTGATTCCCTCCATGGCCTATCCCACCCAGGAATAAGAGCCACGCAACGTCTTATTGTGCCAAGATTCATCTGGCCGCGCATCAACGCTGATGTGCGGGCATGGACCAAGACATGTGTGCAATGTCAGCGTGCAAAGATACACCGGCATATCATCACACCATTGGGCGCGTTCAACCCACCAGATGCCCGCTTCGCCCAAATTCATGTTGACATTGTAGGACCGCTTCCCCCATCGCATGAATACCGCTACATCTTGACCGCCATAGATCGTTTTACGCGGTGGCCCGAGGTCGCTCCGATGAGAGACATCACAACACAGACAGTAGCGCAAACGCTAATTGAAATGTGGGTAAGCCGATTTGGCGTTCCCCAAACCATCACCACCGACCAAGGACGACAGTTCGAATCATCACTGTTTCGAAGCCTTTCCCATTTTCTCGGAGTCAAGCACATCCACACCACAGCGTATCATCCGATATCCAATGGCATGATAGAACGATTCCATCGTCAGCTCAAGGCAGCAATCAAGGCTCAGCCAAACAGCATTGCATGGACGGAAGCTCTACCATTAGTTATGCTCGGCATACGAACAGCTTTCAAAACGGATATTAATTGTTGCACGGCCGAGTTGGTGTACGGTACGTCACTCCGTCTGCCAGGAGAATTCTTCAACCAATCAAGTGACACCGAAATTGAGAGTGCCGAAAACTATGTAAAACGACTCCGTATCCTCATGCAGGACCTCCGACCTACCTACACAAGGGTACCGTCGACACGTTACACGTCCGTTCCGGCTGATATTCTGCTCTGTACACACGTTTTTCTCAGAAATGACGGAGTCAAGAAACCCCTACAGCCCACATACGATGGACCGTTTCAGGTTCTGAGACGCAGTGACAAAACGGTGACACTACTGGTAAAGGGCAACGAGAAAGTCGTCTCGTTAGACAGAGTTAAGGCTGCCCACCTTGACTCAGATTTTTGTGTACAAGATGCAACACCGTTTCGAAGACCTCGATAGGCTAAGTTCCAGACAGGCAATGCATGGAACTTAAGTCGGGACAAGACCGGTGAAACCTCACGACAATGGCTTCCTCAGGAACGTAAACGCTCGTCACCTCCGCCTCCTCACTAGGGGGGGGGAGTACTTGTAGTGACCGCTTACGAAGAGAAGAGGAAAAAGAGGCGCGATCACGAGACCCGGCAACGACGATCGCGAGCAGCGGAGACGAGACTATCAGAATGACTTAAGCCAGACTGTAAATACTGTAAATAAAATACGTGATGTAGAGGAACACACCTCTACACTTCCTTCGACTTAATTTCAGGGCGCCATCTTTCGGTAACAAACTGTTGAAAATTTATATTCACGTGGTCACATATGATCAACTTTACCGAATCAGAGAGTTCTGCGCTCTAGCCGCTTGGTTTTGTCTCGGCTTGGAGCCATTCTAAAATACCAAGGTGTAACAGGAGGTTTATAATAGCTCATTCATAACTTTACATAATAGAACAAATCCAACACTAAATCCAGGGAAAGAAGAACCTAAAGGTTTCAACGGATTTTTTTTTTATCTTAACCCCGCTTGTGCGATGCTTGAACCAGTGTACAGACTTAAAATTTTAACACCCTTATTGGTGTAAATGACTCGCCCCCTGGCTAAAGCCTTTATAGCGACCAGAAAAGCAGACGAAGAAGCCCAGTGGTCAATAAGCGCGAGCGCGACAGGCGCAAGGAATTCGATGCTAATCGGGTCGGCGGCAACGGTCAACGGTGGCTGGCTTCTCCTCGTTTTGTGTATATTAAATAACTTATAAGTGGTGACCCGGAGCTGAACCGTTTCACCTTCAACCAACCATCATGGCCAACAACGGAGACTCCGCCTCAGCCGATCTCTCATCGGTGCACCTACGTCTTCCAAAATATTGGACCGCCGATCCGGAAGTATGGTTCGCTCAAATTGAGAGCCAATTCTGCACATATAGGATTACTTCTGAAATCCGCATGTTCCATCACGTGGTCGCCGCGCTTCCACCAGAAATTGCGACTGAAGTCCGCCAGCAACGGATCCTTACACCATCTTGAAGAAGGAACTGGTGAAACGCACCTCAGAATCCGAACAGCGCAGGCTACAGCAACTTTTAACTAGCGAAGAGCTTGGCGATCGCAAACCATCACAATTGCTCAGACGCCTGCAACAACTCCTTGGCGAAAGGGCCTCGTCGTTTGACACTTCGTTTTTGAAAGAGCTGTTCCTTCAACGGTTGCCAACTAACGTTCGCATGGTGTTAGCGACGGCGCCGGATCTCCAATTGGCCGCCCTGGCACAACTGGCGGATTCCGTAATGGATGTGGCTACACCAACGGTAGCGCAGCTCCAACAGACGCAAGAGCCCTCAAGGCCGGTTATGACGTCAGCAGTTTCCAGCCATTCCTCAGAGTTGAACGAACTTCGAGACATGTTCTGTCGACAGCTGGCGGACCTGAGAAACGACATATCAGCAATCTCGCTGCGCTCTCGCTCGTCGTCGCGAAGACGCAGTGACAGCACCAATCTTCGTCGACGATCAAACTTACCGCATCCAAGAGTGTGCTGGTACCACCGAACATTCGGGAATCAAGCCAGAAACTGCACTCTACCCTGCGCCGCGGCGGAAAATTTCAACCCCCACCACTAGAAGCGGCAAGTGGTGTTGGGACCAATGCGGGCCGCTTATTTTTTGTCACAGATCGGGATACCGGACAACGTTTTATAGTAGACACCGGTGCTGAAATTAGTGTTTTGCCCGCATCTGCATTTCCACGTCGGCCCAAGCAACCGCATTCGTCACTACAAGCTGCAAATAAAACACCCATTGCAACTTACGGTGAGCGAGTGTTGACCATCAACATCGGACTACGAAGAGTGTTCACTTGGGTGTTCCTAGTTGCTGACGTCTCATATTCAATATTGGGCGCTGACTTTCTTCGGCATTTTAACCTGCTCGTTGACATGCTAAACAAACGTCTAGTAGACTCTACGACGGACCTCATGGTCCAAGGCATCGCTCTCACAGCATTCAATGCACGCCCTAGAGAGTGCCTACGCGCAGAGTCTGCATAGGAAACCTTACTTTAAGATTTCCCAGCATTGACACGGCCTCACAATTTTCTACATCCAATCAAACATGATGTAAGCCATCACATCATAACAACCGGACCACCTGCCCTCCCACGTCGCATGCACCCCGACCGCATGAAGGTTGCACAACAAGAATTTGCACATATGCTTGAAATGGGAATCGTACATCCATCGTCAAGTCCTTGGGCATCGCCCCTACATATGGTCCCAAAGAAGAAAACCGGAGACTGGCGACCTTGTGGTGATTATCGTTCCCTTAATAACTCGACAGTACCAGATCGTTACCCGCTCTCTCACATTGAAAATTTCACCTCGTCTCTTCACGGCTCCAAAATCTTCTCCAAAATTGATCTAGTTAAAGCATATCACCAAATACCGGTACACCCTCCCGACATCCCCAAGACAGCTATTGCTACTTTGTTCGGTCTTTTCGAATATGTGAGAATGCCATTCGGTTTGCGCAATGCAGCCCAGACTTTTCAACGCTTTGTAGATCAAGTGACTCGAGATCTGCATTTTTCTTATGCGTACCTCGATGACCTTCTCATCTTCAGCATAGACCAACAAGAACACCTGAAACATCTCAAACTTCTCTTCCAGCGCCTCGATGAATATGGACTCATAATCAATACGAACAAGTGCGAATTCTGTGTGACCGAAATCAATTTTCTCGGTCACCGCCTAGACCAGCACGGACTTCGACCCCTCGAAGAGAAAGTCAACGCCATTCAAAATTTTCCCCAGCCAAGCTCCATTCGGATACTTCGAGAATTTCTTGGTTTAATTAATTTCTACAGGCGTTTCATCCGTAACTGCGCTGATATACTGAAACCTCTAACTGACCTCCTCAGAGGTGCGCGAGCACCTTCCACGGCACTGGAGTGGTCTTCCCAAACCACAGCGGCATTTCACCATGCCAAACAAGCACTAGCTGACGCCACACTTCTATTCCATCCCAGACCAAATCTTCCCTTGAACGTCATGGTCGACGCTTCCAACACTGCTGTTGGCGCAATTCTGCAACAATACATCGGAGCAGTCTGGCACCCAATTGCATTCTTCTAAAAAAAATTGGAACCTGCAGAATGCCGCTACAGCACCTTCGTCCGTGAACGTCTGGCAATATATCTCACCATCAAGCACTTCAAACATTTTTTAGAAGGTCGACAGTTCTTTATCTTCACGGACCACAAACCTCTCACGTATGCTTTAAAATCATTAAGCGATAAGTTTTCTCCGCGAGAAACACGGCACCTATCTTACATCGCCGAATTCACGACAGACATCCGACACGTCAAGGGATCTCACAACCCAGCAGCGGACGCCCTGTCCCGCATATCATCGGCCTTCGACTGCAATGCTATATCACCTACCATCGACTTCGCAGATATGGCTGCCGCGCAACAAAGTGACAAGGACATCCTCCTGCTCCCTCAGTTATCCAACCAACTGAAGCTCTTAAAGATTACGATTCCGCACGGTGATCACCCTCTCCTTTGCGATGTTTCAACTGGAGTGCTGCGACCTGTTGTCCCTGTACCGTTTCACCGTCAGGTTTTTGACTCGATTCATGGTCTCTCACACCCTGGGATACGCGCAACGCAGCGTTTGATAACACAGCGTTTTATTTGGCACAGCGTAAATAAGGATGTGAGAGAATGGGCACGCGCTTGTATTGGTTGCCAAAAATAAAAAATTCATCACCACACCTCCACAGACTTTCAACAATTCCCCGTGGCCACCTCACGATTCGATAACGTCCATATTGACATTGTCGGTCCCTTACCCCCATCAGATGGGAACAGATACATACTTACGTGCATCGATAGATGCACGCGCTGGCCAGAAGCCTACCCGATTTCTGACATCACTGCCGCCACCATCGCGCGGGTTTTCGTGAGTGGATGGGTTGCAAGATTTGGTGTGCCATCCACCATAACAACAGACCGCGGACGGCAGTTTGAGTCAGCTTTATTTCGCTCCCTTATGCATCTACTTGGTACACACCGTATACGCACAACCTCGTATCACCCTATCGCTAACGGTATGGTGGAAAGACTCCATCGCTCACTCAAGTCCTCACTCAAGGCACAAGGAGACTCTACGCACTGGTGCAGGCAGCTACCACTCGTTTTACTTGGCCTCCGATCGGCAGTCAAGGAAGAGCTCAACTGCAGCCGCGCAGAACTCGTATATGGCAGCACTTTGCGTCTTCCAGGTGATTTTTCCCCCCAAGTGATCCACAAGCTGAACCGGACCCTGCAACCTACGCCAATGAACTAAAAGCTGCCATGCGTAGAGTACGCCCAGTGCAGCCAAGACTACAACGACGAACACCGATCTATGTACCACACGATCTCCGAACATCTACACACGTCTTCGTTCGACGAGACACGGTTCGTAAACCGCTACAACAACCATATGATGGACCCTTCAGGGTGGTAGAACGGAGAGACAAACATTTTGTACTGGACTTAGGAGGCCGAACAGACACTGTGTCTTTTGACCGACTCAAACCTGCGCACTTGGCAGCTGCCATCGACACACGTCGCTGTCGACGCGTCACCTGGGCTACGCCTCTCTGCCGTCCACTTCTCTAGGAGGGGGGCACTTATAGCGACCAGAAAAGCAGACGAAGAAGCCCAGTGGTCAATAAGCGCGAGCGCGACAGGCGCGAGGAATTCGATGCTAATCGGGTCGGCGGCAACGGTCAACGGTGGCTGGCTCCTTCTCGTTTTGTGTATATTAAATAACTTATACCTTTATTCGTGTAAGGGTGTTAGCCACCGGAGGTAAAGAAAATCGTTTAACTGTAGGCGCAAACAACTTTCCAAGCATCTGTGTGTCAAAGCGCCAACACCACACGTAATACGGGTAAGGCCGAAATTGCTGGAGGCTGAACAGCCGTGATTGTCGTTGAAATATCGCTCGGCTGGCTCAATGCCGGTCGCATTTTCATCGCATGAGGAGCGTTTATTAAGAATCGATCGGTTTACAAACACTGACATGCTGACTTTATTGAACATAACGCCCACTTGGCGTGAGCGACAACGAATCGCTCCGACGCCCTCTGTCGACAGCCGCTAGGAGGTATCGCGCTCGCTCTCCATGTGGCTCTCGATAAACTAATGCCCGTGCTCGACTCTGTTACGTGTGTTATCCACTCATGAACATTTGTGCGTGAACAGCGGCATTCAGCACATAAAACACGCACTGTGAAAGCTGCCTAATCTCCTTTCGTTACAATCAGGAAGCATAATACGGCTACCAGCGGGATCAAATCAGAGCGATCAAGGCGACGGATGGGCTAATGTAATCTTCAATGATCAATTGCTGATACAACAATGAAGTTGTACCTGGCTGCGGCTGAATTTCAAGCAATCTAGGAACAAGGTGAATGCTTTGATCCGTCTAGCTAAACGAAAGTACTTTAGACATAAATTTAAAGACGCTCATTTCGACATTAAAAAAGCCTGGTCGCTCGTCAATAGTCTTAGTGATGCAAAAATGCATGTTACGAATAAAGATAGTTCTGTACTCTCAAACTTTACTACTGATGGGCAGACTGCAGTCGAAGATTTCAATAAGTTTTTTTCTGATGTATCAGGTGTCGAGAGGCAGCATTCAGACGTTTGTACATTACAGGACAGTGTATTGGGCTCGGCTTACCTCCCTTTCCTTACTGAAAACGATCTTAAATCACTACTTTTTAGTCTGAAACCCAACAAATCTCCTGGGATCGACGGCATCTCAGTTAATGATTTGCGCAGAAATTACGAAATAATTAAAACGGTTTTGCTCTCTTTCTTAGATAGTGTGATCTCTAATGGCATTATCCCATTAAAAATGAAAACTGCGCTGGTCATTTCGCTGTTCAACGGTGGAGCGCGAAATAATGTAGAAAAGTACCGTCCAATTTTGATCTTACCTTGCCTTACTAAGATATTAGAGAAGCATCTGTGGCGAGTCATGACAAGCTTTTTAGATAAACACAATATTCTCTCACCCTATCAGTACGAATTTTTACAAGGCCGAGGTTACCAAATGCTCCTAGGAGATTTTTCTGATGAGGTTAATTTATATTTTGAACGCAATCAGGTGGCCTGTGCGCTTTTTTTGGACGTTAGCAAGGCATTTGATGGGGTTTGCCACCGTATTTTACTGACAAAGCTTTCAATGTTAGGTTTCCGTGGTTCTTTCCTACGCCTGCTGGAGAACTTTCTGCGAAATAGGCGTCAGTGTGTATCTGTTGGACAGTTTCAAAGCGACTTTTCTCTTATCAAGGCTGGTGTCCCACAGGGTTCAATTCTAAGTCCGCTTTTGTTTAAATATCAATGTTAATGATCTACATAAAGTTGGGCCAATTTCTTTATTTCAGTATGCCGATGATACTGTCCTTTAGCCAGAGCGTTCAACTATTTAGAAGCTATCTCTGATTTACAATCTTTGGCTATTAAAGCTATGGACTGGTTTGCAGCTAATTTAATTGTAATTTGTGCTTCTAAAACTCAACTTATTTCTTTCCACAGCCCTCTAAAAAAACGTTTCTCTAACTTATTCTTTATTGTTGCATAGGACAGATTGTTTACCTTGTGATTGTATACCTGTAAAATATACATCTTCTGTGAAATACCTTGGCGTGTTTTTTGACAGCGACCTTGCGTGGAATTCTCATTTTTTGCATGTTTGTAAGAAACTTCGTGCAGTATGTTGTATATTGTATAATATCCGAAATTTTATGCCTCTTTCGGTACGAAAAGTTGTTGTTCATGCTCTTGAATATAGTGTGCTCCGGCATGGTGTAACTGTTTACGGTCACTGTGCTCTTCGCTGGCAAGATTTAATTAAATGCCTTTTACGTTCTTTGTTAAAAAATATTTTATATGACCTGTGTCTAGAGAAGGATGTCGATGTATTTAAAATATTGGGTTTTTCTAACTTCAGCTCGCTTTTGATAGAAACTATTGTTTACAGGCACTATTGGGCTAGCCAATTTAAAACCCCGCACATTTCGTCGCGTTATCTTAGACCCGAATACCCTTATTGTATACCTCGATGCCCAATAAAATTTGGAAAACGAATTCGTAAGTATTACGTGCCAGCAATCTTCAACAAACGTCCTTCTGAAATTCATAATATAAAAACAATATACAAGCTTTAAAAAAGTGAAAGCCGTTTACAACTCCCTGTAACGACGAATTAGAGCGCAGCCCTATTGAAAATTGCTCTGAGGGGACTTCAGGAATTTTTTAAAGGGTGTGAAGGGGACTTCAGGAATTTCTGAGATGTTTGAAGGGGGCACCGATATTTCCTGGTGGGTTTCATTGGCCCCGTCAGAGGCTCTCCTGAAATGTCTGAAGTGCCCTTTACAATACCTTGAAATGTCTGAAAGCCTGTCCAGAGCTTTTCTAATGGGGTCGCGAAAACCTTCAGGCTTCTTGAGATGTCTGTGGGGCCACGGCGTAGGTGGAGAAAAGACATTTCGCAGAATTAGAACATAGCTACGTGTTGTTCGCAAAAGGGAAAAAATAAGAATTTGGAGAATGTCAATCGCATGTGTGTACGGACAGATTTTTATTACTGCTCTTCTATCAAACACGAGTGGGCTCGTGGACCCGTCTGTCACTGGTCGGGTGTTCGGTCGCCAAGGAGGCCACTGCGGGCGACCGCCCCATGTGGGGAATTGACGAGGCGCGGGCCGAGTGTTGTTGGCCGAGCGGCGTTTGGAGGCCAATAACAACACATTAAAAAAAAACACAAAATACGCCGAAGACGCCGCCCCGACGGTATCATGGACGAAACCGTGACTGTGCTCAGGATTTCTGAGCGGTGACCGGTGCTGCTTGCGAGTTTATGGTTTTCGCTACACGTGCTTACTGAGACTGTGTATGTGTCGGTGAGCTGCACCTGCTAGGTTTTATTAGCTGAACTACCGTACATCATGAATTTACCCAGGGGCATTGCGAGTACTTTGAAAGATATTTTTCGTTGTGATAAAGAAGACAGTTGTTCCTATTTGATATGATCTCTTTCGTCTACAGCTGCTTGCACCCGGGTTTGAACAAGCGTCGGTTTTTATTGTCTTTTTGAGTTTTAATATGCTTGTAAAACTCAATGTCCGCAATAAATTTCCAATAACGTTTTGAACTGCATTTTTGTCTATGGTTCACAGTCATTTGGGCGTCTAAAGGGTTGATGGGCTAAGGGGTTTGGGCTGACGGGTTGAAGGGCTGTGGGGCTGGAGGGTTTTTCTGAGGGGTACACCTGAAGGGTTCTCCTGCAGGGTATTTTTGAAGGGTTTTGAAGGTCTGTGAGGTCCCATAATCCTTCAAGGCTGAAGGGCCCTTTAGAATTATTTTCAATAGGAAGTTCTTGGGGAGGAAGAAACGGTAGTGGGGGGTCACGTGACCTCGGGGGGGGGGGGGGTCACGTGACTTCAGGAGTGAGTCACGTGACCCCCCCCCCCTTCCCGAGGTGACCGAAGGTACCGGAGGTCCTCGGGGGGGAGGGGGGGGGGGGGCTCACGGTTACGCCGACGCCGACGCCGACGCCGCTCAAGCCGGAAACGGGCGCCTAAGAGCTGCACTCTAAAAAACCTTGAGAAGTATGAGTTTTTAATATTGTTTAATGAATGTTATGTTTTGTTTGTGTTTCATTTTTTGCTGACTATATCTTTGCGGTTTCGTTTCACTGACTGCCAGGCGCTGCCAGACAAGCCCGATGTGACGTTGGCAGGCCTGGTTCTGTACCTTTTTTTCTTTTCAAGTAATAAAATAATATTTTTATTATTATTAATTTCCAGCCCTCTAATAGCGACCGAGGACGTGATCACTAATAGGGATCGCGAACGCGATCGAGAGAAGAAAGCGTCAGCTGGAGACCTGAAGAAAGAAATCCTGCGAGTGGGCAGGAACTGGGCATTGCAGAAAGCAGTATAAAGCCTGGTTCAGAAAGTTGGGTTTTGACAGAATTTGACTTCGTCGCAGCTGCGAGAAACCAGGACATCCCCGCTGCTTTTATCGAGTGCCAAAATGATTCCTTGATTTGGATTCCACGCTTCATACGAAGCACATTTGTGCCGGTGACTCGCTTTCGGTTATCGACGCAACGCAGTCGAACGCACTCAGTGTTTGAACCGGCCTTAAGGCTTGGACGCATACGGAAGCTGAAGCTGAGCAGCAAAATGGAAGATTTCGGCCCCCCCCCCCCCCCCAAAAAAAAAAAAAAATCTTCCATTTTGCTGGGACCTCCTCTCCCCCCTCCCCTCATACAGCATTTTTTCATGGGCCCCCCAAAACCAAAATCCTGGCTTCGTGCCTGCCGCGGAGCATGAACCTATCCCTGCATTCAGGTCGCTGGACGGCTCCCTGTCCCTTGATTCCGCTTGGTCCTGTCGCGTAGCATAGGCCCCCTCTTTGCAATTTGTTGCTAGCCCAGCATTTAAAGGGGCCTTATCAAACAATAAGCAGGCTATAGACAAAATGATCAACCAAAGCATTTGCGATGGAAATGTTGAACACTGGTGGAGTATTTTGACTGATGTAATGTGCAAGGTATGAACAGGAGTGATAAAGAAACACTACATTTAATGCCGGTCAACTCCAATTTTAGGAAAGTACCTAAACATAAGAGTAATTTGACATTTCGAAGTAAGGGTGCTGTATTCCAGACATGGTGAAACAAATTGTATCGATAAAAACGTAAAACAATAACTACTCCAAACTGGCGTCTAATAGTTTGCTGCCTAGAAAACAACACATCAGACTAGAGAAATGTGATGAATATAAATGAATAAAGCTGGTTATGAATTGAAGCATATTTAGATATGGGAGCCACACAACTTGCAGCTGCCATCTCAAGAAAAACAAACAAAGCGTTCAGTGATATAGAAAATCGAAACAATCATGGCAGAAGTTTTACGAGACTGGCGATTGCACTATATGATCAGCAATCACGTTACCGGTGGTTTCTTGATTGTATTAATCACCTTGATTGCAACTGGCGGTAGCTGCAAATAGGTTAGAATAAGACAAAACCTCTCAAGAAGGCAGCTTGTAAAGTATGTCTTCTGGCCATGGGCAAAGCCGAAAAGTCAGTAGGCCGCCATGACAGCAGTCAAGCCATCAGAATCTTGCACTTCGAAAAGCCGAACTCTATCAACGTATCAACGTGTATATTCATGCTCTTCGCTGCCTGCACATCGTATCCTACGAAGCCAACGCAGGGTGTCGTCGGGGTGGTTTACTCCTGCATATAAAAGCAGAATTGATTCAGTTAGAGAACACAAAAAGCTGCATTGATGAGTATGATATTAAGCATTAAATGCGTTTAGCTCCCGACCACCAAACCAATGACGTATCCTTTTGGAAACTAACACCAAAAATCACATCGAAACATCCCAGGTTTCGAAGTTCACTTTGGCGTTGGTTTTCTTATATGAAACTGACCTTAAAACCTACAGGGTTTCGACGTCAGTTTTAGATCAGAATGGTGTGCACTAGCAGGGTTCAAAACTTGCTGGAGGCTAGCAAACAGATTGCCTGACACCAGAGTTCTCGGCCATTAACGCACGCTGTTTGGTGGGGTTAGATTTGCTGCTGAAGGCTGTGCGAGCGAGCGTGACAAGCAGTTTCATGAGTGAGAGAGTCGCTGGTGGTGTGCAAACTTCTACAAAGATGGTGCTCGCCTGCCTGGAATTGCTACCCGCTCTGGCGGCATGGCAAAAAGACGTTCTGCAATCACATAAGTTTATGTCATCATGGTATGTTTAAATGATCATGCGTCACGTAAACAGGAACTCACGTTTTGTGAAGTACTGTAAAACCCTTAACGTTCTCGAGGCCATAATTTTCGAAAATTAACAAATTAATGAACTTTAAGAGTACGCGAAAATTTCGCTACTTAATTGAATCAATGCAGGAGTCTGGAATTCGCGAAATTTAGTGGCCGCGATTTTTCCTTTGTGACCGATTTGCGAAAAATAAGGGCCGCGAAAATAAGCAGTTTTACACTAATGATTCCGATTGTGATTTATTGGAAGTAAACCAGTGCTGTTAATAACATGCTCTGTTTTGTCCGCTCTGCTGGTGTTTTGTCTGCCGTCAGTGCATCCACGCAGCTTGAACGTGCCCTGCTTTATGGGACTTTTGGCATGCACACACTGTAGCGATCTACTTCACAGTGTGGCGTGCGGTGGCGGAATGCGCGGCAGACGACTCTGCCAAAAATATACTAACCTACTCCCTGCACAGCATTTGTGGCGGTAGAAAAGGTACAAGACAATTCTCTTGTTCCCGGGAGTATAGTATGTTGCAGGCTAAGACTGTAAGAGGGGGGGGGGAAGAAGCTCCGCTCTACAGTCTTTCCATTGTAGCAGAAAGGAAGCTGGAGAGAAGAGAAGGAAACCGCCAATCGTGGCAAGCAAACTCTTTTTGGACTGGCAGAAGGGATGGGGGACCCCAGGCAGCGTCAGAAAAAGGGGGGGTGGGGGGGGGGGTGGAGGGTTAAACTGCAAACTTGTTTACCAAGAATAAAATGGTGGGAAGAGTGGAAAGAGTTTTCTTCCGTAGATTCCTTGTGCTCCAGGAGCTGTGAATGCGTCATGGCCGGACTGGACTCAACTCAATGCCTCAAATCATCCCCCCAAAAATCATCGTTTGTCAGGGTTTCGCGGACTCCTAAAAATGCCTCCACGGACAGCTTCCGCAGACCCTCATGTCAGAACCGCAGGCCTAGAGCGCGGGCATGGGCATTTGCAGAACGTTTTGCAGGAAAAGGAGGGGCAAACCTAATTTGTTTCAGAGTTATAAGGCTGAAAGCTACACTCCCCAAAATGAACCCCACCCCCTACGCCACTTTGCTGATGCCCTAGATTTTGGGCACCTAATCACTTACAAAATGCTTTCTAGGACCAACCTGTAAAAGGTAGGAGCTGCCATTCAAGCACCTGTTATGGCGACAGTGCAGACATAGTACAATAGCAGGGAAGAACAATAAATAACGGACAATCTGTCCGGAAACAATGGTACGATTTCAGACTCACTGCTCAGCTTGCCAGCTGAGCCAGGCTAGGAAAATGAAATTGCCAAAGTGAATGAGTTGCGAGTATAAAAATGCAACAACAAAACCCTACTGGAGTTCTCAGAGAATGTTGTCAATGAAAAAGGCACTCAGCAATTAAATCCAATACTTGGAGCTTACGCCTGAGGAGCTTGTGGTTGGCACCTTCCACCGAGATAAAGGTGATGTGCTCCAGGAGCTCCTTGTTGCAATTTAAAACCCTCCCTGGTGGCAGGCAGACAGGTACAAGTAACTAAAAAAAAGTAATTAAGTTTCTGAGTATTAGCCCCATAAGTAATTGGGTGGTGTAGAAATTGCCCAAAAGGAAAGTATTGAGTAAATTACTAAGTACGTAATTACCGTAAAAAAGTAGCGAATTACTTTTGAAGTTATTTTGATATTTTTCATGTAAGCAAGAGCGTACATAGGCTTTGATCCGGTAGCGAAATTCTGCTAACCGAATATAAAGCGGCTTGTTTTTCACAGAAATGCTTTAATAGCTTGTTCTGCTTCGGCATGCCTAATTGTTTTGTACATCTTTTTCTTTTTGGTCATTGATGTAGTGCGGATGTATCATTAATCCTTTGAGGTTTAGCGCTGCCTGAACTTGATTTTGCAGACAGTGTTTGCTTGTTTACAGTGTTGCGTAAACTACGTCTAAAAACTACTTGGAAGTACAACGTAAATGAGTATGTACTTCAAGTAAAGTAGTAAGTACACCTGGTGCAATGTACATGAAGTAAAGTGCTATAAATATAATGTACTTTCAAAGTAAAGTAGAAGTACTTTTTAACACAATCTTTCAGAATGCCCTTTCATCCCCTATAGAGCGTTGTTTTTTAACTGGTTTGCATTGCTCTAGGGGAAATCGGAAGTGCATAAGCTTCTTCGGAAACGGCGGCAAAATTGCAGGTGCACCAGTTTTTTTGTTTTTTTTTCGGAAATGGCGGCAAATAAAATAACTCGCCACAGAGTAATTGTTTTATTCTCGCTGACGAACTATTTAACAAAACCAACTTATAAGGCACTCATTTGTATCGGTCTTATAGACGCCATTAATCTGGCCTTCGTCAGGCGCCAGCTTTTGCTCTCAGCACACAGCCACTATTGGTGCGCTTCGAGGCTGCTCGCATCTTCACCTTCCACAGGCAGGGCGATCCTGGTTTGTAAACATAAAATATGAATATGGCAGGTATTATTTGAAAACACTTTTAATGTGTTGGCTATGTAAACAAATTGCGCTTTTCATTTTCTAACACATCAGTTATGAAATAACAAGGTCAGGTGGAACGGCCTGAGTGTTCACTAATTGAAAGACTTAGGGCTTAGCTTGATCCAATATCCTAGAAGCCCTCGATACTGGTGTAGGGGGACAGAAGGCTAACCCTCTAAAGATGTCTTCAAATGATTTTCCAATTGCTTAACTCCAACGTCTCGGGCTGCTGCACTCGAACGTTCTTAACTTTTTCCAGTCTGTATTTGCGCTTTCGCTAACCATGTTGCGTTTCCCAGTTTTTCATAGCCCCTTCTTCTTCAATAAACACCGCACGAGAGCCCGCCGTGAACAGACTTGGCATCATTGTGTGCCACATATCCCCCAATGATTGCCCCCCCCCTCCACACACACACACAGACACACCTAACATGCACTAAAGCAGAGGCTAGAGCACAAGCTCAAAGCAACGCTAGATGGTCGCACTGAACGAACCATCGTGCAGCTGGCGTATGTTGCAAAGCTGTGAGCCCGGACCATCTCGCCCGTCTAGCCTTCGCTTTAGTACATCCCAGGATGAGACGGAATATATCATAATAGAGCCGATGTGGTCCCACCATTTTGAGAAGAAGTGCGTGAGTAACCGATGCTATTTCCGTGGTCGCTTGTACGCAAAAAACCAAAGGCTTGAACACAACACGCGCATTCATCTGGCTTGAAAAGAACTTGAGCGTTAGCTTGGCTTGGATGTCGTCTGCCCATTGTGCTTATTTGAACTTCACGAAATCCGCCAAATATAGCGGACTGCTTCTTGACTTCTACTGTCGGAGCCTATGTCTGCAATTTGGTGGTTTCCGACTTTGATGACTCCGAAATCATGGGTGTACCACCGCAACGCCCTCTTAACACAATTTCGGAACCCGCATGGTGTAAAAATGATGTACGAAGGGTGTAGGCTTTTTTGTACAGCCTTGAATGTTCAAATAAAAACATGTAAAAATGGTGTAGGAAGGGTGTGAGCTGGGAAAAACACCCTTTTAACACAAACATGGTTGTTGAAAGTTTAAGTGTGTACACAGTACAGACAGTCAGTGTCTTAGCTTTATTTAGCCTGGTTTAGTTTGAGGACTTTTAATCAGAAGTTTCCTTCCTAATCTTTCTTTGACTTGCCCTTAGCCTTCTTAACCTTCTTCGGTTTCTTCTTTTTGTGCTTCGGCTTTTCAGCGGCAGCAGGAGTTTAGACATCAGTGTCATTGGGCACACCTGAATCGGTTGTCAAATGGCATTCTCCGTTTTGACATGACCCCTCATCACCATTGTTGTACTGCAAATAAGAGAGAGAAAAAAGAGTATTAAAATTTCAAATGTTCCTCAGATTTCAATTCGACGTACAACTCCCTATAGTCGAGCAGACCACCCAAAAGTTTACGAGGGTCTTGATAGCCGTGTGGTACAACTTATTAAAATAGCTAATGTACGTGTTACTGAATACAAAAAAAAAAAGAAATCGGGATTTTCTTGGCCCTACTGCAAAAACTCAGTGTTTTCTTTGTGTGGTTTTTAATACGGTCTCCAGCTATTTAAAAAGTTATATCGCACCATTATCAAGCCCCTCGCAAAATTTGGGGCCGTCTGTTCGACTGTAGGGCGATCTACGTCGAACTGAAGTTTTGGGGTGTATTATATAGGACAAAAGGGTGTAAGGTGATACCCTTCTTTTTAGAGTGTAATTTGCGGTAACGGAACAATTGAAAGTATGAGATCACATAATTTATTAAATCTAGCGCTGAATGTAGCCGTGAAATCTACCTGCTACATTTAACGTAGCAAAGCCTACTCTAGACGTAGTGGGGAAAATCTCCACGGGATCTAACATAAAGCGACATCACGTGACAGTGTATTTTCCGCGCTAAGTTTATCATAAACTTATATTTGAAATGCTTCATACTAAGATTAATTAAAATAAAACTTTCAAACGTTGTGCTGTGGTGATTGGAAAAAACATTGCGTGTTAAAGAACCCAAAATAGAATGTTGCCTCATAATAAAAGGATTCTATTCCCGCTTGTGAGATTTTCCAGCTGAACGAAGGAAGAAATACGCAAGATAGAGAGAGACAAGGAACGTACACATTCACTCAAATCTCACAAGCATGAATAACCAACCAGCTCAGCTCTAGAAAATCATGATTGTGTTCCAACTACTCTTGCTCGCATTTATAGAACTAATTTCTGTTGTGTGGCATATGCACAGTGGTCAAACGAAGCGGTCAACTCAAACTCTTTACTTTCTATTGGGAGACATCACCTTCATTAGCCGCAACCAGTTTGCTATCGAAACTCCTGTGAACGGTATAGTGAAGGATCATGACCCGCAAAAATAGAATGAAAAGAATTTTTGTCTTGGTTTAGCGGGGAATTACACTTTCATTTAACAATGTGCCGTCATGTGAAGCAATTCCCCGCTATATCTAGGTGGAACCTTTATCTTCAGAGAGTACAGCAAAACAAGGTCACGTGACGGCACGGGATTCTGCAGCGTCACATGACGTTACTGGACCATGTTAGATTATATTAATGGATGCCAGTTTCAGGCTACGTCACAGTATTACGTGGCAATATAATTTCTGCGTCTTTACCAACTTAAAGTTTAGGACAGGGCAAGGTGCAATAAGTTGTTTCAGTTCGGTTGAAGAAGGCAAATTTTAGAGCATATAAAAGTTAATTGTGTTTTGTGATTTTGAAGCGTCACCGCCCATACCCAAGCTCATGGAGCGTAGATGTTTAGACTAGAAATAAATTCCATATAAATAATGTAGTACCATACCATCATGAGCTGTACTCTTGTGAGGGAATCATAGCACAAAAAGTGATAACCTTCGGCATAAACATGGCAATATAGGAACCAAAGAAATAAAACCGCATGTACACCTCTTGGTGTTTCAAAATGTTGAGACGCTACTGTGAATATGTTTGAAAATGAAAGGAATTACACTGCGTATCAGAAAAGCATACATGTAAAACATGTGACCCGCATGCGCGGGAGCCGTACGTGCGGTAACAAGA
Organism: Ixodes persulcatus; assembly: GCA_013358835.2. NCBI lineage: Eukaryota > Metazoa > Arthropoda > Arachnida > Ixodida > Ixodidae > Ixodes > Ixodes persulcatus. The sequence goes on from JABSTQ010004183.1 coordinate 20,606, forward strand.
TTAGATTTGCTACTCACAAAGCATCGTTCTCCGTTCCCGAAGAAAAATTTGTCCCATGATTTAGTCTCAGCGTTCCAGCAGTAATAGTCGCAGCCTTCTCTATTTTCCTCCTATAAAAATAATGAACGGGATGAATAAATTGAAAGTAATATTCGCAAGATCTTGTTTACACGGGGTGCTTCACGTGCATGATATACGATATTAAATAACAGTTTGCGGACGCATTTAAATTCATCAAGTACTTCAAAAACAATTTGACAGAAAAGCGGCCTACATAGGCGCGTTGATTTTTTTATACTTCAGCACACGAAATGTTTTCAAATGTGTAATGAAAGAATTGTTACCGAGGCGGGCCTCGTTCCATTTTGGCAATCGTGGGCCGCAGCGCTTGCAAAGAAGGCCAGAGACACTGCAGGAAATAAAGCACACAAAATTCAATTCAAGTAAAGCCACGCTTAAACGTTTTATTTAAGACATATTTGCCTTCAGCCTATGTATCGCAAGTAATATTGTAATACTAAACAAACAAAAAAAAAGAATTACGAAGTATTCGTTTATTCAGGGGCGCCAAGACACCAACACAGTATATGGAAGCGGTTCTTTAAAAGTGAACTTGCAGTCTAATACTAAGGCCTCCGCTACTGCGAAGCTGATTCATGTTCTCAGTAACCATGCTCACGGGGGGGAGGGGGGAGCTCTTGTTATTACGTTTACATCTCAAACATAATTTCTAATCAGGAATGCGGTTGCAGAAATATAAATAATTCAATTATCATAAAAAGGTGGCAAGAACTCCTTTTTGAACACGGCTTTTATTGACATGCAAAATTGCACGGAAAAAATGTCTATACCTGTCAAAAACACAATGCATAAGTTCACTACGCAGAGTTTTGTGCGTGTCTTTTTTACCCAGGAAACTCGACAGATAATAAACCATTCTTGGAGCGACTATGCAGGATCCTAGGCGCAGGCTGCTATATTTGATGGTGTTTCACGAAATACATCTTCAAAATCTACTGCGTAATATATTTTCTTCGCGCTGGTCTGAACAAAAAAAGAATATTGCAATTGTTTTGAAAGGTTAGTAGAAATGCTTATTAAAGCCTCTCTATCGTAAAAACGTATTTGAAGGCATGGGCTGTGCGTGAAAAAAAAAAATTTGTTACATTCAATCTTTTTATAGCAAATATATGCACTTTTGAGCGTTTGTATATACAACTAAGGAAGGGAATTTATTCGCAGTCACTTTTGTAACCGAAGGTTTCCTAAGGAAGCTTTGTTATGGACGAAGTTTTGGCATTATGGACGAAGTTTTGGGGAAACTGAGGCGTCCACATCAACGAGACATCACTGTACTTTTATTTACCAAAATCGTGTGCAGAGCTGAGGCTATGTTTTGAACTTTATATATCAATTTGGTGTATATTTGCTAGAGCTGTTGTCTAAAAAGGCCCGATGTAAAATCGGTGATATCGTTTTCAATGAAATAAATAAAAGTCTAATCTTTACTAAAAATAATCAATGTACGCGTACTTAGGTTGAAAATCTGCACCTGGAGTCCTCCATTCTAGCTCCAAGATTGATATCGGCTGAAAGTGTCGGGTAAATCAGGTAATGAGCACTCTTCATTTAATGAAAGACCAATTTCATTAATCAGTTTTTTTTGCAAAATATTCGAGCATAATATTTCTTGATTGCAATTCATCATTTACATCATGTCAGCAAGGTTTTCGTAAAAGTTGCTCGTGTGGGACAAAATGTGCACAGTAACCTTTTTCTGCTTTGGACAGTGTAATATATCGACTGCGTATTTTTTAACGTTCATTATTTTTTATGAACAACTATCTGCATAAAGCATAGTGAACATTGACTGGAACATCATCGGGGGGATCGAGCATTTTCTATATAATACAATCCAATTCGTAACAACTAACGACTTCGAATCCCCAACTCCTCCGGTTGACTCTGATGTGCCTCGAGGCTCTGTTGTTGGCCCCCTGTTATTTCTCATTTACATAGATGATCTATCTGAATCTATCACTTCATCAACAAATATGCTTGCCGACCATTGTGTCATTTTTCGTATTATGTCCTCTAGCGAAGATACCTCCTTACTCCAATCTCATCTAAACAAAACTTCCACTTGGTGTAGATCATGAAAAATGCGTCTTATTAATCAGTGTAAATTAATGCGAATTTCACACCAACTACTCAGTGCTATAGGTTGAAGAATATTGCAGATTCTTTACTAGAGGAGGTTACATCATATAAATACCTAGACATTAATTTAACTGCACACCTCGTGGCAAATATACATCAATTTTATATTTAACAGCGCCAATCAGATGCCTCCATTTTTACGGCGTAACTTCGTTATGGCGTTTTCATCTTTAAATCTTCAACTCTATAAAATTCTCGTTCGTTCTAATCTTGAATATAGATCATCGGTATGTGATCCAGGCAGCTAATGTCTTACTAATAAATTATAAGCGGTAGAACATCGTAGTGAAGGTTTAATTTCTGTAATTGCTCATGTTTATCAACTGTGCCATTAATGAAAACGTTCTTAAATTTCCTTTCTCATTGTCCTAAGCAGGAGTGTGACACAACTAGCTTTATTTCCAAAATTGACCATTATATTCAGTCAATGAAAGACAGCTTTTTTAAGGCGTCATAGTCGCCCTCTCGTACAAATCACCGTCAAAAAGTAGATATTCCTCAGTGTCCGTATCCTTAACTTGTTTTTTCATCCATCGATACCAAAGACCAGCGCGGAAAGAAACCGCCTCCCAAACTGAGTTTTTCACTTGTAACCTACATTCGTTGTTCCTTTGTTGTATTTTGCCAATTTCACGTATTTCTTATCTACTTTTTACTCCTTGTGCAACGCCCCCTGCGCCTTGAAGTTAAAAAAAAATAAATAAATAAAATAAATTGAGCGCTATATACACAAAAAGAATGCCTGATAGTCGAGGCCATCAGATTCTCTAACAAAGCAGAGGGCTGAGCTAGTTGGTCTAAGTTAAACATGGTGTTAATGTACCCTCGCTTGACAACGTTGTTATGCGGTGTTACGCCTACACCATGTTTAGATTCTCTAAATAGTAAAACAACACTCACCCAACACCAGCGTGATCTCAGTCAACCCCATAGTTTGTGTAGTGCTCTCAAGGAGTACGTGAGTGCTTATGCCCCAAAAGGGGACCATTATATAGTCACGAAAAGTCTGTTGGCTTTTAATTTGTTCTGCATTTTCCATCCGAACCTCAGACCGTTTTAGCATTTTCACTGTTCTTTTGTGCTGGATTATGTAGTAATTCCTTTGTTCTAGACATTTTGAGGATGATATATGTGTGTAATGAAGCTGGAAGGACATTTGCACGATGACTCATCTACATGTTAAATACACTGTCAGTACAGTCGTCAGCGCTCTTTGGAAGAAATGCTCCGGACTTTTAAGTTTCTGTTGCTATTTTAACCTCACCAAGGAGTGATGAAAAACGGTCGCCGTACTGTAGCTAATAAAATGCGATCAGCGGTTGTATTATCATAGTTTGCCCTCAGTGAAGAAGAATATTCGAAGGTCATCGATTCGAAATATATGCGTTGTATTCCTAAGGGTTTTCATGTCATGATAAAATTGTCATATGTCCTGCCGCACAGTGTCTGTTTATACAAATATATTTTAGTTGTTTCAGGACTGACACATGGCGCTTTCCGAAACTAAATATGTATATGCTTTTTAATATATTAAATGTTGGTTTTGAAAATGGGGTTTATTCTTGCCAGCACACGTGATGGGATTTCTTGTATGCAAAGAGTTTTCTCAGCGCCAGTTGTTCATTCAATACTTCCGTAAGTGTATTCTTGTTTTGATCTGATGACGTTAGGTCTGAAGTGTTGGTCTGTTTTCTCAACCGATGAAGCTATATGAGGCGGCATGAGTATTTGGCGATGGTTCATTTTAGATTTGAAGTGCGAAAAGAAGAGCTGTCAACTGTCGACAGACCCCGGCTAAGAGTTATTTAATAAATTGATCAAGCACTTAATCTTTCTTGAATAATTCAGATAATATTATTTATAAAGACCACTTACTTCTGGAGCAACTGTGAATATTGTAGACATGAGTATTGATAATCAGCAATAAAAGTATATAATTAGCTGGCTTACACTTATGATTTTGTTTTTATGTACTTCGGAGTGTTTAGGTGTATTAGCTGAAGGAAACAGTACTCGACTAGAGTGAAAGTTGAAAGATCATGATTATCTTACCAGAGGCCTATAAAAGCGCCTTAGGGCTAGCATGTGATCGCAACTGTGCTGTTTTCTACTGGCGATACTCTTCAGTATTTGGCAAGGTTGTGCAGATAAAATGATCCCTTCCAGCTCACAACGACATGCTCGAATTTTTGTAAAAGAGCAAAGTCCATATTCTAAATAAAAAAGGCTTCAATCTAGAAAATGCAATTGCGAGAAATAAAACATGTTTCTCTTCTAAAAACTAAAAACCTAACAATGTAAAAAAAAAGAAAAACTGGTGTGTTTACGCTAATGTAATGACGTTCGTGCATACTATATATGTGTTTTTTTGGGCAAGGAGAAAACGATTAGGCTCAAGCATTCCAGTGCTTAATATAATGCTGTATTTGAAATACTCTTCCTAAATTATTCGAAATATTCTTATAAAGGCGAAGTGGCGGGTAATTAATGGGAACGAGATATATGATATTTTAATAAACCATCTCAGCTCATTTTATGGTCATATGCAACTGTATGTAAAGACCGTAGTCATTCTGGATTGCGAACAATGAACAGGAAGGCAGTGCGTGCGGCTAATCGTTTTATATTTGATAAGCTTTCACGCTACTTTTTCACTTAAGTTGAAAGCACATTAAATTCAGGTCAATTCCGTGTGAAGTCAAATAGCGCAGAATTAAGATCATGATCCAGTTAGCATGCAGAGTGGCTCTAGAAACATGATAGTGCTTTTATTGCTGACTGAAAATATGCAATAATTTTGGGAAATATGCGAGAATTGGGGAAAGTTACGGTGCTCTTCGCTGTACAGTTCTTTTTTTTTTTCTCGATTCTTTGTGTGTCAATGTCGAGAAACTATCACTCTGAATGAGGCGCTTACTTGAGCAATTCTCATGATGGAATTATCCACATTTTATTGTAATAAGCAGTCTGGCGCGCCGAATCCGAGAACTACAAGGATTCACACGGCACCGTCAAATGTGGAGCGCATATAAGTTTATAAATCTCGTCACTGAAATCGATCCAACAATACAGCGGATGAACGTCTGGAATGTACAGGATTCACATCGGTGACTGTCTTCAACTTATTGCTTCATCACCTTCACCAAGCTTACGTGTTTGAATTGTTACTTTTTATATCATATTTTTTGTGTTCGTTACAGCTTGAAGAAATGCATTAACTCAATAACTTATTCTTGATCTTTGTGCTTATGAACATCTGTTGGAATCGTAATATTGCCCAAACAAGGAGATTAAAAAAGTTTACAGCGGCCTTTATACCCAAGGTCCTATAATGCATGAAATGCAGTATTTAAGGTGTGGTCGTTTAAAATATATCTAGAAGACACTAAACCGTCGTTTCAGAAAGACATAGCTTTTATTTTTGTTAATTTTTCCGCTACATTGAGCAGAAAACCGGGTGCATAGGCGACGTGGCGTCAATTCCCCGCTTAACTTAGAGTGGAATCTAAATTCCTATATGGGTCACGTAACCTAACTTTTCCTGCTAGACTTTGTGGGCAAATTCTATTGATACATCTGTCAGATTTAGTCAGGTTACGTGACGTTAGTTTCTCAGCTAATTATGGCGGGGAAGCTGAATTTGTGCATAGGTCACATGACAACAGTGTTACGACTAAATTTACTGGAGAAATCGTATTGCTATATGAGGTACGTATGGTAAGGTTACGCTACGTCAATTTCCTCGCTAACTTTAGTGGGTGCGCTGGAGTTGCTTAGGTCAAGTGATGGCGATGTTACCGTCAAATTTGCCGGGGAATCTGGATTGGTGTATATATGTTCACGTGACATCATGTCACGAAATGTCAAGTTGTTTTCTGCTATATGTATCGATGATTCCACATTGGCGTATAGGTCTCGGGTCGCCCGGCCACGCACCATACAATTTTCCGCTACGTTAACTTTCCCGCTGAATATAAGGGGGACAGAATTCTTGTATAGGTAACGTTACATCAAGTACCCCGACGATTCCCGATGGTGCTTAGATCCCGTAACTTAAGGTCACGTCACAACAATTGACGCTACGCGACCTATACACCATTTCTGTTTCCCCGTTAAATTTAGCGGGAGACGCAAGGACGAATGGACGGACGGACAGAGTTTTGGGATTGGGGGGGGGGGGGGGGGTTCGTTATTAATATTCGAAAAAAGGAACTCTAACAAAAGGGTTAATCAACAGTAACCCGTCGGGCGCCCCCGTCGCGCGATAGTCAACAGACCAGTTCGGTACCTTGTTCACGGGTGTGTGACGGAAAGAACGCGCATTGCTTCAATGCACGCTCGCGTATGTATGGGGGCTTTGCTGACGTCACGCACTCCCGAGATGTAGCTGCCGGGAAGGGAGACCGAAGAACGATTCACTGCTGGGCGGGCTCCCTGCCCAGCAGATACGTTTCGGGGGTGCGTGACATCAGCAAAGCCCCATAGATACGCGAGCGTGCATTGAAGCAACGCGTGTTCTTTCGTCGATTACCCTTGAACAAGGAACCGAACTGGTCTTAAAACGTCGGGTTACTATTTATTAAACTTTTGTTTAGAGTCCCTTTTTTCGCCTAGTACCTATTTGTGATGTGCGCGAAGGACGCCTTGTAATATTTTTGAATTGCCGCGCCGGAATTCGTGGAACGCGAGTCCCGTGGCCCGTGCAGTGGGGCATAGCAGAAACGGAAGAGCGGCGTTCGGAGAACCGGTGGTCACGGCGGCTAAAGCAAGACCTCGGTGATTAGAAGGATTCGGGCGCGGAGGTGAACCCGTCGGGCGCCCAGACCCGAGGTTCGCCCCAGACCTCCGCCAAGCCCTCCTGCCGTCGCCCGACCGCCATCTCCAACCGCGGTGGAGGTCAGCCTCTCGACGGCCACCACGTCGGCCCTTCCAGAAGACGCTGGTCCTGGAATGTTGAAGCGGAAGCATCTTTCCAGATGCGACTACGCCCACAACTTTCCACTGACCCAGGACTGCCACGCCGCCGGCCGCATCGCCACGAACCGGTGAAATCTTTGATGAACGATAGTGATGCCGCGAGAGATAATTTGTATTAAGGGACAATTTTGTAATTAGCGTGGTACAGAGTATCGCCTCTAGATCATTTCTTGCATATCTGTATTAGTTTTCTTTTGTTTTCTGAATAGAGTGATTTTTTGTCTTTTTCTGGAAAATGGCTTCGTCTTCTTTCCGTGGGATTAATTCCCAGGGTGTAATTTAACCAATATTCATAACGAAGTTTAGTCCCCGTCCCTCAGAACAACAACACTATTCCTAAAGAGGCAGAGAGCTCCCGAACGTTTACCTTCAAGGGGTTCTGTTAAAACGTTTTTCATGCTTTAAACTTAGATACTTTTGAGATGAAACAAGTCATATTTGAGTTAGAGGCGTCAATATCTGCCACACCGAGTGTTTGAAAATTTTGTGTGAGGGTCATTGTGCTAATTGAGATGATCTGACAAAGAAACAAAGTGAAAAAACTCGCAAAGGTCGCATCGGAACGTAGACGTAAAAAGATAGCTTGAGATTGAGGCAATAAAATGTTTCATGTAAACATTTACAAAAAACAAAATATAATTTCGACTACTTTTTTTGTTCGCAACTAAAAGTAGGGCAATAAACCCTTTCAGAAATTCAGTGCTATCTTGTTGCTCAAATATCAGTCTAAAGTTTTTTTATGGTAATGGCTGTTAAAATATAGTATCTCTGAATCAGCAACAGGCCTGCGAAAGTTACGGTGCTGTTCGCTCTTGAGTTCCTTTTTTTCCTATTCGTTTCTGTTTCAATGGTGTCGAGAAACTATCACTCTGAACGAGACGCTTACTTGAGTAAATCTCTTGATGAATCAACATTTTGTTATGATGAGTCGTCTGGGCCTGCCGAAGCCACGAACTACAAGAACTCACATAACATCCTCAAATTAAGGTGTAGCGCACTGAGCTTACAAATCTCGTCACTCAAATGGATACAGCGGATGAACATGTGGAATGTTCAGGCTCCGCATCGGTGCCTATCCTTAAATTATTGCTTCATCACCCATCAAAATTCAGTCATTATCATGTAAAGATGACTTGAGTGATGATAGTTATCGAGGTGGCAAGGCTGAGTTTCGGAAAGGATGCATTGCATCCATCTAAAGCTATGATATATTCGTAATAAACTGCGCGACCCACATGCTCATAATTTAAAAAAAAAGAAAAAAAAAACTATAAATGTACCATGTTTATTGGGGATGTAACTTTGAAGGCTGCCACAATCAGTTTTGAAACATTGTTTTTAAATCTATTGAACTTTATTTTTAAATTTAAATTTAAAGTTTTTTTTTATGTATCTAAAACCCCATACGATATCAAACTCATTAGCTAAAGTATATATACGTCTTAAAGTTTTGTCAAAGGGGAAAAAATAATAAAGGTCACGTCAACCCTGGGCTTTGAGAATATTGGAATATATGGATAAATAAACGCGGTTGTGAAATACAGAACAGGCTTGAAATGCTCTAGAATAATAAATATACTTCCAACCGCATAGGGATTAATTAAGCTTTAAAAAGTATTACCAAGTATTGTGAAAAAAAAGAGCATCAGTTACTGTTACCACTATGTGTGCAGTTTGTTTAACTATAAAAAATGTTTTACCAAATTGCTGAAATCACTGGGCTGCTATGTGGGACTTCTGTGCCTTCCATACATGTGCTGTTCTCAAATAAACCGTGCAAACGTGCAACGCCGATGTTATAGTCTATGTGTACTTGAACTATGAAAATATTATAACAGAAGGAGTAATCTATAATAGATTTTGTATTTGTTGTCAAACAGCTTACATTGTTGTATTCTTTAATAGTAATGGCGGTCAATTCCGTAATTGGAACATGACCCATAAACCCATTTCTGAAAAGGTTAATTAACGGATTTCAGATAATTCGTGTACTGATAATTATGTTTATCTTCCTAGCTAGTGTCTGCCAATCCTGAAAAATGAAATGTTGAGACGGAACTTATATAACTGTCACCCCATTCTTAAATGGTCTATTTGAATTAAAAATAAATATTTTTTTAGAAATGTAATATTTTCTTAATTTTCATCGCATTTTCGTAGACTGTTTTTATTCAGAGTGATGATTATTTTTTTCTTTCATTAGCTATTTTTTGTTCCTGGGTGGAATTATAAGTCACCTAAAATGCGCAAAGAAAAAGACACACACACACACACACACGCACGCACGCACACGCGCACGCACACACACACACGCACGCACGCACATGCGCTCGCACACACACACACACACGCGTACGCACGCACACGCGCACGCACACACGCAAACACATGCGCACGCACACACACACACGCGCTCGCACACACACACACACACGCGCACACGCGAACGCACACACGCGCACGCACACACGCACACACACGCGCACACACACGCGCTCACACACACACACACACACACGCGCACGCACACACACACACACACACACACACACACACACACGCAAGCGCGCACACACACACACACACAAGGACGAAAGAAGGTGGACGATGGTGGCTGCTCTCACAACTAACATTTCTTGAAAAACCAATCCCATATATAACCTCGACAAGAGGCCCAGTCATCATTATTGCATTTGTAGCCCCCGTTCCAAGAAAGCATACTCCTTATCTGATAAGAAAATTGATGTGTCACAAACACATTGTGTTCCTTTTGCTATTTTTTGGCAGGAACACCCTGCCAAAAGGGTCGGAGGACGCTTAAGGTACGCCTTTAATAGTGGAAAGCGATAGCGAAACATATATAAACATGAAAACTCACGCTCCTTTTTAAACCGTGCGAGCGTTGTTTACATGGTATAATAAGAAAAAAGTGCCTTGCGTGGCATAGTCTGCAGCATATCTTGCTCGCAACCGAAGGGTCGTGGGCTTGAATCCCGCCTAAATCTTTTCAAAACATTTTTTGTATTGCTTTATAAAGGGAAATCATTTGATACATGCGGCGAACTTTAATTCGCATTACATTTCATGTTTTTTAATAACTTCCATTCCACGCGTGACGTCACGTTTTACGGGAGCGTTGGGATGTTTGAAATTCCTACGCGATGTCATGTGGCTGTGACGCCATGACCCTATTGACCAAAATTGGACGTTAGCGCACGCCACCGATGCCGGCTTTTCTGCAGCGCGAGCTCCTTAACGCTCTCGCGTTAAAACTTGCGTCGCTCAATTACTGGGAGAGGGCAACTGCTACATTGGGTAGAGAGATGTCCCAACAATGTACTCCTTATAGCCGCATCATGAGACGGTGTTGTGTACGCCAGTTTTTGTTTCCGTGTCTCCTGCTTTATAATGTGGCAGCATGTCCACGTACCCGATCTATTTTTTTGTTTATTTATTTCATTTCATTTTATTTCATTTTATTACCTTAAAGACCCCGTTAGGGGTATTACATAAGGGGTGGGGTTACACATAAAAGCATTTTTAACAGACATTCATGTCGGAAGGTGGGTCGGATACCCTCAAGGCCAGAGGCATTACAGAGGGGGGTAAGGGTTAGTAAGGCGATTAGAAATAACGCTCCGAAACAAGGTGCCGCCGGTGATGGTGACGGTATTCTCTGCAAGGTCGTTTCAGCGCAATAGGGCGTCCGGAAGGGCAGAATAAAGGTAGGCCGGTGAGCTGCTTTGGGCCGGGCTATCTTGCAGGGACGATCAAACCTCGGAGAGACATAAGCAGGCGGGTGAAGCAGGGAGTGATGTAAGGTTGGGTGGTAATAAATATTATACAGAAGACAAAGACGGGAAGTGTTACGACGAACAGGAGAATTGGGGATGTCAAGCTGGGCTTTTATGGCAGACACACTGGAGAAACGTGAGAAATGGACAGACTCCATTTTGCTTGCTAAAATAAGTTGATGAGGAGTCAAAATCGAAGATGCATATTCTAATTTAGGGCGGACAAGGGTAGTATGGAGGAGTCGTTTAAAGACAGGAGAGACAGACTTAAACATGTGGCATAAATATCCTAAACTGCGGTCAGCCGACGTTATGATAGTATTAATATGAGTATGCAAGGAGAGATCAGAAGTAATGTGAACACTTAGCTACTTATACTCATTAGTATAAGTAAGGGCCGTACCATGGAGAGTGGGGCTCCGCTGGGGGAAAGATGGGGAAAGGGAGAGACAGCTGCATTTACATTTATCAACGTTAAAAGTCATCTGCCACGTAACGCACCAGTCGGATATTTTAACAATATCTGTCTGTAATGTTAGGAAGTCATCGGGGGTTGTTATTTTTCTGTACACAACCCAATCATCAGCGAAGAGACGAAGAGAGGAAAGAATGTGAAGTGGGAGATCATTTATGTATATTAGGAAACGAAGGGGCCCAAGGACAGTTTCTTGAGGGACGCCAGAAGTAACAGGAATGGCAGTGGAAGTCGTGTTGTTAGTATAAACAGACTGAGAACGATAAGATAGGAAAGAAATACTCCACGCCAGTACTTGAGGGTCAATGCTTAACGTAGATAATTTATAAAATAAAAGGTTATGTGGGGCCTTATCAAAGGCTTTGGCAAAATCAAGAAAAACAGCGTAAGTAGGATAACTGGAGTCCATACTCTGAAAGAGGTCATTAGTAAGGCAGGTAAGTTGGGTCTCACAGGATAGGCACTTGCGAAAACCCTGTTGAGAGCTGCATAAAAGATGTTTGAATCTAGGAAGGTATGAAGATATTTGGAGATTATATGCTCCAGAATTTTAGAAGATATGCTCATTAGGGAAATTGGCCTATAGTTGAGAGGGGATGTGTTAGCACCGCCTTTGTGAACCGGGACGGCCTTGCCGAATTTCCAATCATCAGATACCTTTCCCGTCTCCAGCGATTGTTGAAATATTCTGTTGAAAAAAAGGGCGATGTCAGCTGTGTGCTCCGAAGTACTTTAGAATTTATATTATCAATGCAACAGGACGAGGGTATATTCAGAGAATCAATGATTTTAACAATTCCGATAAAATCGACTATAATAGGGTCCATTGGGAAGTAATCACATGAGGCGATAGAGGCATATAATTGACATAGGTAGAATAAGTAAAAAACATAAAAAAAAACATTATTAAAAAGAGATGCACATTCGCTATCCGGAATGGAAGTGCCAGAGTCGTTAACTAGCTTCAAGAAAGAATGCGGTTTAGGATTCACAACAGACCAGAATTGGCGATGGTTACTTTGTAAAATACTAGGCAATGTATCATAAAAGAACATATGTTTACACTCACGTAGATCAATTTTATACTTACTGGCGCAATCGTTTTATCGCAACCAAGATTCAGGCGTGTTGAGAGATTTGGCTGTACGAAAGAGCCATTTCTTTCGGTTAGAAAAAGAACGGAGCGAACGAGTAAACCATGGGTTCGAGAAACTATAGATTTGATCACAGCAGAAGAAACTTAGACCTCTATAATGGCTTCCAACTTGCCACGAATTAAACACCAATTATCATTGACACTTCTCGAATAAAAGTTATAATTCTAAAGGGGAAAGTAATCTGACAGAGACGCCCTAATTGAATCAAAAATCGGCCTTATTGTACTAACGTAATTTTTTTTTACAACACTCACACACTTGGGGGTTAGCACATCGAGAAAAGAGTGTAATGGTTTGTGGTCGCTCAACTTTTCTAGGCAGGAGATTGAATGAACCAATGCAGGGTAATCAGATATAGTTAAATCCAGGGTGCTGGAACAATTGGGAACGCGACAGAACAGCACACGACAAAACAACACGCGAAAAAACAGCACGGTCAAAACAGCACGCGTCAAAACAGCACGGCGACAAAAAAGCACGAGTCAAAATAGCACGCGACAAAACAGCACAGCGTCGAAACGGCACAGCGACAGAAGAGCACGTACCAAAACAGCACGGTGTCAAAACAGCACGGCGACAAAACAGCACGCATATAGCAACTTCAAGTGCGTTCTCCACCTCTCTCTGCGCGAATAATATCGAACCTCCTTGACCTTTTCATTTATGGTCCCTAGGTTATAAAGGAATTTATTGCCTATTTCAGAGCTTTACAAACTCCGCAACACGGAACCCCCCCCCCCTTTCTTCCAAAAAAATAAAATACAAAAAAATCGCGTCACGAACCTCCTCGGGCTTTTCACGAGGCTACAAGAGTCAGTTACAATAATGAATACTAGTAGCAGTCCACATAATAAAATATATGCTGAAGATGACTAACTTATAACCACACAAAAAAAAAAAAACAGGATCTGTCTGACCCACAGTTTACAAGGCACGGCAGTTGGTAGTGGACCACGATTTTTATCACAACAGGAGTTACCGATCGGCATCCAGCGGAAAGCTTTAAACAAACGAGTGCAATTGTTCGAACCTCCTTCAGCGAAGCTCTTGTTGGTGCGTTTGTCGTATTTTTCCCTGTCGTTTATAGTCAGCAAAAAAAAAAAGGTCAGTATTAATTGAAAAAGTCAGTATTTTCGAGGGCGTTTGGAGGGGTTGGGGGGGGGGGGGAGATGCGACTCATTCCTGACTATATGACCACTTCCTTTTGCAGTTTTCAGCTTGTCTCAGAGGTCGGCACAACCTTCAACAAAAGCTCCGGGGGCGCAGGGGTCTTGAGGTTTAATCTGGGTTTTTGACCTGATAGGGACCTGATAGGGATAGGGATAGGGATAGGGAAGAGGAAAATCTAATCGTGAACTGCACATTGCAAATCAAGCGCGCCCGTAAATGCCGCACACTTTTTAACAACCCTAGCTTCCGTCTACTAGAGAAGGGAATAAATACGATTGTTTTATAGCCGTTTTTGTGGTTGTCGCGAATTTACCACCTCTCGCAGTCGTGAAAATGGGAAAAAATCGCACTGAGTACAATGCTTGCAAATTTCTGAATTTTGACATTTTTCCTTTCTGACCGAAGCGGTAGTGAAGCTCATGTTCGCCTGTGTACAAATACGGGCACGCGAAAATAATGTCAGATCGCGATATGGCCCCAGTGCGTCTTGCAGAACAAGTAGCGTCGGCTGCCACAACAAATACAAATATCAGTACCTGGTTAACTCACTATACATTTTAAACAAACGCATTTAAATATTACATTTTCGTCAGTATACTGATTTTCGTCAATAACCCGAAAAGAACCGAGCAGTTTATGAGTCTACAAGTATTTACCGCAATAATTTCCTAAACACATTTTTTTGGGCGCTGTGCTGTCTTGTCGTTTTGCTGTTCTGACGCTGAGCTGTTTCGACGCCGTGCTGTTTTGGCACGTGCTCTTCTGTCGCTGTGCCGTTTTGACGCTGTGCTTTTTTGTCGCGTGCTATTTTGACGCGTGCTGTTTGTCGCCATGCTGTTTGACGCTGTGCTGTTTTGTCGTGTGCTGTTCTGTCATGGTGCCGGAACAATTGCCTACAACTCTAGTCGCGAAATGTACAGCTGAGTGAGGTAAAACGTTGAGCACACATCTAGAAATGCACGGGCGTCTGCCTCTCCAACAATACTTGGTGCAGGACCGCTCTAATTTATACTAGGGAAGTTAAAATCCCGGTAGATAAACGTGGGGCAAAAAGGGATAGGGACATGCCAAGACAGATAAGTCATCTTGTAAGCAATCAGTAAAAGACGGCAGTGCGTCCGGGGCTATAGTAAACACCTATCAATATTATTCTAAAAGGAAACGTTAAACGCACCCAAACTCATTTAAGCAAACTTGATACCGAGATAAGCTGGCTTGGAATGTGCTTCTTAACACCGACAAGGACACCACCGCCCCACCGGCCTGTCCTGTCGCAACGATAAATGTTAAATTCATGATTATCGTCTATGATTTCACAATCATCTGTATCAGGAGAAAGTCCTGTTTCCGATATCAAAACAATACTTGCTTCACATAAGCTGAATAAAGAACACGGATCATCTAGCTTGGGTAGAATACTTCTAGCATATCTGCATAAAGAATGCTGATGGTTGTGGTGTTGGCGACCCCTTTTTTGATCGAGGTAACGGATGAAATCTCACTTGAATAGTAGCAACTCTTCTATCGAGGGAAGCGATACTGTTATATAGAAGCACTTGTTTATCAACTACAGTTTTGACATCAGTTCCAAGAGCAACCTGCCGCTCCTCAAATCTTGAAGACCTAGCATCGAGTGACCTAACGAGCGTATGCACTGCAGCAAGTTTTTCTGCTTGCTGAGCGGTCATAAGTCTTGGGTTAGACTCAATGTCACCCGATAGTGACAGTAGGGACCAAAGTACACTCGCGCAGTCACGAACAACATAAAAAAGAACCTGGGGGCACGGGAGCAATAGAAAGTAATCATTGCTGCTTTTCGCTTTCCGTAAACGGTACCGTTTACATACCTGTTCGAAAACAAACATGTCGGGGTCAGGACGTTCTGCCGGGCGTACGCTCCTATGCCCACTGAAGTGGTCGCCCTCCCTGCAGTTCCTTTTATAGGCTGCCGAGAAGCACCATGGGTATCTTGATTGCGTTGTTGCTGTCACGTAGTCAGCGATAGTGGTGCTCCGAAAGTTGATAGGCGTTGAGATGTTTTGCGTCATGCCGGTTGTAGATCCGAGAAACGGTGGAAGCTGTAGGGCTGCTACCGGCAAGCCAAGCGATAGAAGCCAGATGAGAGTGCATGCCAGCGGGAACTGTACGAAAACAAACATATCGGGGTCAGAAAGCTCTGCCGAGCGTACGCTCCCATGCCCACTCGTTGAAACATTAACGTGTCTGGCCGATTTATGACGATCCCAGCGAACTTTCTTGAGATAACGGTTTACTGAGGGCATATACGGTGTAATAACCGGCATAAGAAGAGAAAATTTGAGGAGACATTGCACTAAACTCACTCAATTACGTCATAACCAATTTCTAGTAGCACATAAGAATAAAGATTATTATTAATCTTATTATTATTATTATGATTGTAAGAAAGAATGGATGAGCGTAAACCGGTATTTTCGATAAGCAAGAAATTCTTTTGTGAAGACCTCACTATCTGAGATAGATGGGTTTAGGCATGATTCTGTTCCCAATACTTTATCAACTTTGACAGACTCATGAGACTAGCAACTTCCTAAACGTCGTTTATTATACTTCTGTAGTTTGCAACAACAGCTACTAAATCACGACAGTCGTGTTTCTTTTTGCTCACAGTGGTGTTAGTGCTCTACTAGCGGAACAACTTCTTCCATTTTCTTGGAGTCCGCCCAGCAATGAATCGTTCTTCGAGCTCCCTACCCAGCAGCTACGTCTCGGGAATGCGTGACGTCAGCAAAACTCCATACATCGGCGTGTGCATTTAAGCTACGCGTGTTCTCTCCGTCACTCACCCGTGAAGAAGTAACCGAACTGGTCTTGGATCGTCTGGTTACTGTTGATTAAACCTTTGGTTAGAGTTTGTTTTTTTCGCTTAATAATAACGACACCCCCTAATCCCGAAACGCTGTCCGTCCGTCGACCCGTTCGAGCATCTCCCGCTAAATTTAACGGGGAAACAGAATTGGTGTATAGGGTACGTAACGTCAATTGATGTGACGTGACCTTACGTTACGTGATCTATGAATCAATTAAGTTTACCTGACAAAATCATCGGGGAACTTGATGTCACATGACATATACACGAATTCTGTCCCATTTAATTCAGCGTGAAAATTAACGTAGCGGGAAATTTTAGGTTACGTGATATGACGACACGAGACCTATTAGCCAATATAAATTTCTCGATAAATATAGCCAGAAAAATTGACGTTTCGTGACATGATGTCCCTTGGCCATATGTGTGCTAATTTAAACTCCCCGCCAAATTTAGCGGGAACATCGACGTCCCGTGACCTAAGCACCTTCAGTCTCGCCGCTAAATTTAGTGAATAAATTGATGTCGCGTAACGTTACCAAACGTGACACAAAGATCAATAAAATATCCCCAGTAAATTTATTCGGAAATTGACGTCATGTGACCTATACACAAATTCAATTTCCTCGTCCTAATTAGCAGTGAAACTAACGTCACGATGTGACACATGCATCAATAGAATTTGGCCTGAAAATCTAGCAGGAAAAGAGACGTTACGTGACCCATATACGAACTTAAATTACACTGTAAATTAAGCGGCAAAAATTGACGTCAATGTAGCGGCAAAAATTAACAAAAATAAACGATGTTTTCTCTTTGAAACGACGGTTTAGTGTCTTCTAGAAATATTTTAAACGACCACACCTTAAATACTGCATTTCATGCTTGGGTATAAAGGTCGCTGTCCATTTTTTTAATCTCCTTGTTTGGGCAATATTGCAATCCCATCAGATGTTTATAAGCACAAAAATACCGATTAGTGAATGAGTTTGTAGGAGTGGAGGCTCGGTAGATCACACTCTACATATTTATCTACAGTATTTACACTTTCCTTTTGACTTGCTCATCGAGGTGCCTGTCGCCGAATCCCAGAGTCCATGCAGCTCGTGGTCCAGGCACCTCTTGTCTTTTGCTCGTGCCTGTCCCGTAAGTTTGGTGCCGATCAAGCACTGGATCGCTGCAGCTGGCTGAGCAACAGATACTCCCCCCCCCCCCCCCCCCCCCCCCCACCCCCACCCCCTAGCGAGAAAGCGGGCTGGGGAGCGTTCCTGTCTTCGAGTGGATGCGTTTGCAGGCTGGTGTTAATCTGGAACCTGACGCGAGGTGGCTGTGGAAGGCGTGTGGTTCCGGATGAGTAGAAATCGGGTGTTAAGTGAGCTGGCTTGACACTGTCCAGATAGACAACTTCTTCTCGACCGTTGACGTCGAGCGTCATGTGCTTGTTGTCTCGACGCAGTATTAGGTAAGGGCCGTCATACGGGGGCTGCAAGGGCTTCTTCACGCCATTGCGTCGAACGAACACGTGTGTACTTTTGTCGAGGTCACGGCTAACAAAAGTGTGTCTTGTGGAGGGCGTCCTTGGGCAGGTCGGCTGAAGCTCTTTCATTAGTAGCCGCAGCCGCTGGACGTAGTTTTCTGCTGTTTCCTGTGAGACGTTTGCTGAGGAAGAAAAAAATTCACCGGGCAAGCGGAGTGACGTACCGTAAACGAGTTCAGCTGCACTGCAATTAATGTCCGATTCGAAGGCTATTCTGATTCCCAACAAGACGAGTGGAAGAGCCTCTTTCCATGCTGAGCTGTTGGTTTGCGCTTTGATGGAGGCTTTCAACTGACGATAAAAACGCTCTACTATGCCGTTGGAGATTGGATGGTAGGACGTCGTATGGATGTGTTGAACTCCAAGGAAGTGGGAGAGAGTTCGAAATAAAGTCGCTTCGAACTCTCTTCGTTGTAATCGTCTGTGGGACACCAAAGCGACCAATCTACATTTCAATCAGTGTGCGAGCTACGGTTGTTGCGGTGACATCTTTCATTCGTGCCGCATCGGGCCACCACGTGAAGCGGTCGACGCAGGTCAGAAGGTACCGTTTTTCTTGGGATGGAAGAAGTGGTCCCACTATATCAACGTGAACGTGAGCGAAGAAAGTGTCCGGTGTGCTAAAAGTTCCCAAGGGTGCCTTAGTGTGCCGGTGAACGTTCGAGCGTTGGCACTGGACCCAAGTTTTGGCCCAGGACCTCAGGTCAGCGTTGATACGAGGCCTTATATCCTCGAAACTACCAGTTGCTGGGTTGCTCGTATCCCCGGATGGGACGAGGAGTGCAGGCAGTCAAAAACTGCTCGTCGCAAGTCTGCTGGTATGAAGGGGCGGGGATGACCTGTCGAAACCTCGCATGCAACTGTGTCGTCACAGTCGGGCATGCGTATGTCTTCAAAGACTAATGCCGTTGAAGTTGTCCGTAGACGTTGCAATTTGAGGTCGTATCGTTGTGCTTCCACCAGCTGTTCGTAAGGAACTGCAGGTCGTTCCGTGGAACACAGGTTGACCCCAACTCTGGAGAGTGCGTTAGCTGTGGCGTTATCCGCACCCTTAACGAAGCGGATGTCGGTGGTGAATTCCGAAATATATGCCATCTGCTGTATCTCACGCGGAGTGTCTGCCATGCAGTTGGAGGCTAGCGCGTAAGTCAACTGCTCATGATCTGTCAAGACGAAGAAGCTTCGGCCTTCCACGCAGTGGCGATAGTGCTTGATGGCAAGGTATATTGCCAGCAGCTCACGTCCAGAGGTGCTATTTCGCCGTTCTGTCGGAGTCAGCTTCTTCGAAAAGAAGGAAAGTGGTTGCCAATTGTCTCCGTCTTGTTGTTGTAGAACAGCTCCAAGGCGGTATCATGTTGTAAAACCGCTCCGAGGCGTCCACCATGATGGAGAGAGGTGCGTCGCTTTTGGGGTGGCTGAGAAGGGTGACGTTGGCAATGATATTCTTCACTCTCTCAAAAGCTTGGTTGGCGATTGGCGTCCAATGGAGTGGTGCTGCCTTTATTTTGGTGGCAGGCAGCAGGTCGTAGAGGGGCTCGCAGACTTGGCCGCACTGTGGTATAAAGCGTCGATAAAAATTGGCGAGTCCGAGAAATTCCCAAAGTTTCTTCGCCGTCGGGGGCTGTGGAAAGCTTCGGATGACTGCGAATTTCTCGGGTAACGGCTGAATTTCACGGCAATCAACGTCGTGACCAAGAAATTCAAGTTCGCTGACGCCGAATTCACACTTGATCGGATTAACGACAAGTCCGTATTCTTGAAAGCGTGAGAAGAGTTGTAGATGTTTGGCGTGCTCTTCCGGAGTGTTGCTGAATACAAGGATATCGTCGATATACGCGAAGGTGAATGACAAACCTCGGAGGACTGTGTCGACGAATCGTTTAAAGGTTTGTGCGGTGTTGCGGAGTCCAACGGGCATTCGCAAGAATTCTAACAATCCAAACGGTGTCATGACAGCTGTCTTGGGAATGTCTGCGGGCTCTACGGGTATCTGGTAGAATGCCTTCACGAGGTCCACCTTGCTGAAAGCCTTCGCGCCCAGTAGGATGCCACCAAAGTCTGGATATGAGGGATGGGGTAACGGTCGGGCAGAGCACACTTGTTTAATGATCGGTGGTCCCCACAGGGGCGCCAGTCCCTGGTTTCCTTTGGGGCCATGTGAAGTGCCGAACACCAGGGACTCGAAGGTGGCCTTATAAAACCAAGTTCATGCATGTGTTGGAACTCGTCCTTGGCTATTCTGAGGCGGTCGAGAGCCAGTCGATGTGGTCTGGCGAAAACCAGGGCCCCTTTCGTCACGATGTGATGGGTGACGGTGTGTCGGATGGCTTGATCGGGAGCAGGTCGGCGAAACACGACAGGAAATTCGTCGGCGATGGTTTGCCAAGGAGAACACGTTTGTGCTCGTGAAAGAGCAAGTTTAAGAGGAGGGAACTTCGACACGATAACTTGGACACTCAATTGTGTCTTGGTGTCAAGAAGTTGGTTCCCCCTCAGGTCCATGGTGAGTGCGAATCGCCGCAGAAAGTCTGCTCCTATGATCGCCTGCCGAACATCCGCGATGATAAAAATCCAACGGAATGTCCGGCGGAGTCTGATGTCCAACGTCGGGAACCTTTCGCCGAACGCTTTGATCGGGGATCCGTTAACAGCCTGGAGCGGTGGGGACTCTAAGTGGCACCAGCGGTCCTCCAGCGTAGGAGGTACCACGCTTACCTCAGCCCCAGTACCTACCGGGAAGCTGACCTTTGTGTTGCGTATCGTAACGTAGAAAAGCCGGGCCTGAAGTTGGCTTTCGACGCTGGCGGCCTTCAGCGGGTGCCCATGCTGTTTCCCGAGTAGTTACACGGTGGGCGGCATGCTCTGGCTTGGGATCGGCATCTCTGGTGGTATCAGCATAGTCCTGGAAGAGGGGACCCAGCCTTGAATCACTGCGGCCCCGGGCAGCGTTAGCTAGTGGATTGACGGTAGAGGATCGGAAAGGTCGTGATTGGAGGTTGCGAATCTTACGATTGAGCTCGCTCACCCTGGCCTCTATGTGATCGTTGAAGCTGAGGAGTCGAGCGAGCTGGGATCCGATGTCTGTCACAGTAGTGCACGGCGTTGAGGAGGCCTCTTGAAGCACCGCAGAGATGGCAGGGGAGACTACGTCCATGATTTGGTCGGCCATACGAGCAAGCGCGGACACCGAGTCCGTGACAGATGCACTCAAAATCATCCAGACTTGGCTTGGTATGCGTTGGAGAAAAATATCTTTAAATATGGATGTGTCCATCGTCGTCGCTTTTCCCCAAGAAGGGGCTCCATCCGTCGCAATAATTCGGTTGGTTTGCGGTCTCCAAGCTACTCCGCAGTCAACAGCTGCTGAAGACGCCGTTGCTCAGACTCTGAGGTGAGACGAATCAGCTCTTTCCGTAGAGTCTCGTCCGCGGTTGGAGAACGCATAATGTCGCGAACCACGGATGCGGTTGACTGCGGAAGGGCCGCGACGACGTAGTCAAATTTGGTCAAAGATGAGGTGATCCTGCTCTTTCGGAAAATTGATTCCGTGGTCAGGAACCACAGCTCGGAATCGGACGACCAGAACTCTGGGAAGTTGATGTTCAGAGTCGTCGCCCCTAGTGTCGTCGGGGCTCCGGGAGGGACGCCATCGTCTCCAAGGCTCATGACAGGGACAAAAAGCTGGAATCACCCAAAGAACCAGGGCTCCAGGGCAGCGCAGCTGGGCGTGGTCGAGGGTAGCTTGGTCCGAGGTCACCACTATGTAGGAGTGGAGGCTCAGTCGATCACACTCTACATATTTATTTACAGTATTTACACTATCCTTTTGACTAGCTCATCGAGGGGCCTGTCGCCGAATCCCAGAGTCCGTGCAGCTCGTGGTCCAGGCACCTCGTGTCCTTTGCTCGTGCCTGTCCCGTGAGCTTGGCGCCGTTCAAGTGCTGGATCGCTGCAGCTATACTCTGTTTCACCTTGTGTTGTACCGCAGGAAAGGCTACAAGCGCGAGCTCCTTGCTCTATAACACACCTCGGAGGCACAAGCTCTCGTGCACCAAGGGCAGCTGCCAACGCTATGAGCTCGCGCTTCTAGCCTTCGCTGCGGTACAACATAAGGTGAAATGGAGTATAGACCTTTCCAAGAAAGAGCGTATGGCCGGGGCCATTTCCAGTGTTCGTGCGTATGTCGCGTGCTTTGCTCGTTTTCCGGAGCGACGCACACGCACGTGCTGAGCTGTGGAGATCGCACGCTGGGCTGTGCATTTGTAAACATTGGAAAGGTCTATAGCTGCCGCTACAAGTTAATGTATGCCTTCAAGCTGTAACGAACGCAAAAAATATCATATACAAATAACAATTCAGCACTTATGCTTGTTGAAGTTAGAGGTTTGAATTTTTTTTTGCATATTTTCAGTCAACAATAAAAGCTGTAGAGTATGTTTCTTGAGCCGCTTTGAATTCTCAGTGAATCATATGCTTATGTGCTATTCGACGTCGCACAATGGGCCTGAATTTAATATTATTCTGACTTTGGTACAAATCTAGCGTGACAGCTAATAAAATAAAAACATATTTGCTGCGCACACTGCCGCCCTGTCAAGTGCTGACGTTTCGGAATGACTACGGATTCTATATAGAGTAGATTATGACCACAAATTGAGCTGAGATGCTCACTGAAAATATAACACATCTCGTTCCCATATATGGGCCGCCGTTTCGCCTTAATAAGATTATTTCAAAAAATTTACGAAGAGTACTTATGATGCAGCGTTATATTAAACACTGGCATGCTTGAGCCTACTCAATTTCTCCTTGCTCAAAAATGCACACGTATGGTATGCACGAAAGTAATTACATAGTACCGAAAAGCAAACGTAAGCACACCGTTTATTTTAATGCCGCTAGGGCTTTGGTTTTTAGCAGACACATTTTTTTTAATTTTTGCAATTGCATTGTCTAGATTGAAGCATTTTTTATTTAGAATATGGACATTGTTATTTTACAAGAATACGAGCATGTCTTGTGAGCTGTAAGGGACCATTTTATGTGTACTACATTGCCGAAAACTGAAGAGTATCGCCAGTAGAAAACAGCACAGTCCTAATCCCATGCTAGCCCTAACACACTTTTATAGGCATCTGATTAGATATTTATGATCTTTCAATTATTATTCCAGTCGACTACTGTTTCCTTCAGCTAATACACCTAAGCACTCCGAATCACATAAACACGAAATCATCAGTGTAAGCCAGCTAATTATATAGTTTTGCTGCTGCTTATCACTACTAATGTCTCAATATTAACAAATGCTCCAGAAGTAATTGGTCTTTATACAAATATTACCTTAAGTATTCAAGAATAATTCAGTGTTTGGTGAATTTATTAAATAATTCTTAGCCGGGATCTGTCAACAGTCGACAGCTATTCTTTTCGCACTTCAAATCTAAAATGAACCATCGCCAAACACTCATGCCCCCTTACATAGCTTCAGCGGTTGGGATAACTGACCAACACTTCAAAAATAACGTCATCGGATCAAAATAAGAATACACTAACGGAAGTATTGAATAAGCAACTGGCTCTGAAAAACCTCTGTGCATACAAGGAAACCCACGACGTAAGCTGGCAAGAATGAACCCCATTTTTAAAACCAACATTTAACATACTAAATGAATATCAATATTTAGCTTAGGAAAGCGCTGTATGTCGGTCCTCAAACAACTAAAATATATTTGTATAAATCATACACTGCGCTGCAGGACATACGTCAATTTTATCATGACACGAAAACCCTTAAGTATGCTATGCATATATTTCGAATGGACGACCTTCGAATATTCTTCATGGAGGACAAACTATGATAATACAACCACTGATTACATTTTATTAGCTAATATACGGTGACCGTTTTTCATCATTCCCTGGTGAGGTTAAAATAGTAATAGAAACTTAAAAGTCCGGAGCATTTCTTCCAAAGAGCGTTGACGCCTGTACTAACGGTGTATTTAACATGTAGATGTGTCATCGTGCAAATGTCCTTTCAGCTTATTTACACACATATATCAAGGTGAAAATGCTTAGAACAAAGGAATTGCTACGTAATCCAGCATGAAAGGACAGTGCAAATGCTAAAGCAGTCTGAGGTTCGGATGAAAAATGCAGAAGAAATTAAAAACCAACAGGAATTTTCGCGACTATATAATGGTCCCCCTTTGGGGCATAAGCACTCACGTACTCCTTGAGAGCACTACACAAACTATGGGGTTGACTGAGATCACGCTGGTGTTGGGTGAGTTTTTTAAAAATTATTTAGAGAATCTAAATATGGTGTAGGTGTAACACCGCATAACAACGTTGTTAAGCAAGGGTACACCCATGAGCGATATGAAGGTGAACAGCCCTCTTTTTGTTTTTGACGCTCCTGCAAGTTTTGAACAAGATCTGTTCCAGAAGAGGGCTAGAACGCAAAGTGTAGACCCCCAAGCCACGTACCATTTGAGACGTTGAGAGTTAATATAACTTTAGGGAGCCCTAAAACAGGCGAGAAACCGGGTAAGGTGTTCACCTTCATATTGCCGGCGGGTATGCATTAACACCATGTTTAACTTAGACCAACTAACGCAGCCCTCTACTTTGTTAGAGGATCTGATTGCCTCGACTCTCTGGCATTCTTTTTGTGTACATAACTCTCAACTTATTTTATTTATTTATTAATTTTTTTATTTATTTAACTTCAAGGCGCAGAGGGCGTTGCACAAGGAGTGAAAAGTAGAAAAGAAATACGTGATATTGGCAAAATACAACGGAACAACATATGAAGGTTACAAAAGAAAAAAAAAAAGCTCCAATGGCAAGTTTGAAAACTGATGCTTAAGTCATTGTGGCAATCGAGTTGCGCAGGTGGTTCTATTCAGTACTGGTCTTTGGTATGAATGAATGAAAAAAACATTACCGTTACCGTTATCGATAAGAATCAACACACGGTACTTTAGGGTTACTTTTTAATACTGAATTAACACGGTTTAATGTTTTGACGGTTCAGGTATGCACACGCGCCATATTTCAAGAAGTATTATAGTCATGGAGAAACTGAACATAAGTACTTTATCTTTTTTGTTTTCTCCTAAATACTAAAAATGAAAAACCTAGAGAAAAACGCAAAAATTTAAAATTCCCATAACTTGGCGCCTAAAAACAGGAACAAAATGAAGTGTGATTATTTTACGTCTTGGGAAGAATTAGTAGGGAGTTGTAGTAGATCGTTTTTCTCCTCCGCTACGGTATCCCCGAAGAAAACGCCGCAGCTGCGCATGCGCGCCGCCAACCTTTTCTGCATAGTTCAGGGTCTTCTGGCGGATTACGAAGCGCTATCCGTGTGCTTGGTGGGCTGCGGAAACGGTCTACTACAATTCCCTCGTAACCAGCAACGTAACTACGCTACCCGGTACTCAAAATAAGAAGTGTACGTACGTTATCCGTTACTGTTTTGAAAAGTGAACGAATACGTTGCTACGCTACAAAGAAAAAGTAACGGGTTAGTGGTATGCCGTTACTTGTAATGCGGTACCGCCAACACTGTTCCGGACACTGAGGGACACGCACTTTGTGGCGGTGATTTGTACGAGAGGGCAACTATGACGGCCCAAAAAGAAAACTGGCTTTTTATTAACTGATTATAACGGTCAATTTTGGAAAATAGAGTTAGTCGTGGCACATTTCTACGCAGGACAGTGTGAGGAAGATTAAAGTGTGTTTTCATTGATGACACAGTCGATAAACGAGCTGTTACAGAAAATGAAACGTGCACTAGGTTTTTCTACTGCTTATAGGTTATTAGTAAGAAATTAGCCGCCTGGATCACACACTGGTGATCTATATTCAAGATTAGAAGGAACGAGAGTTTTATAGAGTTGATGATTTAAAGATGAAGGCGTCTTAACGAAGTTACGTCGTAAATACGAGGGGCTTCATAAAGTTCGTATTATTGTCACGAAGGAATAGAGATTCAGCAATCAAACTCGAGTAGGAGTTGAGACTTTCTCTACATGTTCGACACCAAAAGTTACCCACATTTTCCAGCAGTGCACCACACGCCGGAGGCCATTGTTATAGAACACCTCGTTTTGAGTGTTCAGCAATGGCTCCACTTCAGCAATCACTTTGTCGCTGTCCTTGAAATGCTTTCCTCTTATTTGGCCACACTGGAAGCGTTTGCGACATTTAACCAAAGTGTCATAAACTGCGGCGATGTCCCCGAACAACGCTCCCAGATTGGAATGAATATCCTTGGCACTGCTTCTTTTCAAATGAAAAAAAACGGATCACTGCATGTGCTTGGTACCGACGGGCGGTGCCATTTTTGTTTCGACTCCCTAGCGGCGTTCCGAGCTACTATAGCATGCGATGTTTATACTGTGCGGAAACTAGAGGGACGCGCAATCATTTTGATGCCTGTTTTGTTCCGTTTTTTTTTTAATTTTTTGTGCCAATAATACGAACTTTATGAATGCCCCTCCTACGTACGCATCGGATTAGCGCTGTTAATTATAAAATTGACGTATGTTTGGCACGAGGTGTGCTGTTAAATCAATGCCTAGGTATTTATATGATGTTACCTCATCTAGTAAAAAATATGCAATATTCTTCAACCGATAGCACTGACTTGTTGGCTTGAAATTCGCATTAATTTACACTTATTACTAAGACGCATTTTCCATGAGCTACACCAAGTGGAAGTTTTGTTTAGATGAGATTGAAGTAAGGGGGTATCAGCACTAGAGGACATAATACGAAAAATTACACGATGGTCGGCAAACATCTTTATTCATGAAGTGATAGATTAAGATATATCATCTATGTAAATGAGAAATAACAGGGGGCCAACAACTGAGCCTTGCGGCACATCAGACTCAACCGGAGAAGTTGGGGATTCGAAGTCGTTAGTTGTTACGAATTGGATTGTATTATATAGAAAATGCTCGATCCCCCCGATGATGTTCCAGTCAATGTTCACTATGCTTTATGCAGATAGTCGTTAATAAAAAAGAATGAACGTTAAAAAATACGCAGTCGATATATTACAACTGTCCAAAGCAGAGAAAGGTTACTGTGCAAATTTTGTCCCACACGAGCAACTTTTACGAAAACCTTGTTGACATGATGTAAATGATGAATTGCAATCAAAAAAATTAACGAGGGTATATTAAATATTATGCTCGAATACTTTGCAAGAAAACTATTAATGAAATTGGTTTGTAATTAAATGAAGAGTGCTCATTACCTAATTTACCCGGCACTTTCAGCCGATATCAATTTCGGAATTAGAATGGAGGACTCCAGGCGGAGATTTTCAACCTCAGTACGCATAAACTTATTCTTTTTAGTAAAGATTACACTTTTATTTATTTCATTGATCAGGATATCACCGATTTTATATTGTGCCTTTTAGACAGCAGCTCTAGCAAATTTACGCACACGATTGTGGTAAATAAAAGTATAGGAGTTTTAAGACCAAACCACGACGCAGTATTGTTGAGGCATAGGATGTTTTTTTTTTCCACTCTTCCAATCTTTTTGACAGAACACAATGTATGCCACGTGCATTATATTAGAAACAAAGCTTTCTAAGGAAAACCTCGCTTAAAATAAAGACTGCGAATAAATTCCCTTCCCTAGTTTTATTATACGTTTGCTCCAAAGGCATATATTGGTTATAAACAAATTGAATGTAACAATTTTCTTTTTCACGCGGAGCCCTTGCATTTGAAAACGTTTTTACGATAGAGAGGCTCAAATGCGCATTTCTACTAACCTTTCAAAACAATTCCGATATTATTTTTGTAGCGTGAGCTACACTGGTTGATGTTGAGCAGTTTCGCGTGGCTCCCAAAGAGCCGTGCTCCCCATGTGCGAGGAGCAGTGACGTCACACGGCGCACAGCTGGCGCGCCGGAGCCGCCGCCGCCGCACGCTCCACCGCCGCCGCACGCGCCCCGCCGGTCTGCGCAATCCAGAGGAGTGACGTCATAGCCACGGAAGACGCACTGGCGCCGCCGCGTGCCCACCTGTGCGCCTCCGTTGCGCAGTAGCCAAGTCTGACGCTGCATCGGAGCCGCTTGATAGCGCATCTCATTTGGTGCGCATAAGCTCACGCTACATAAACCCTGGCATAGCCGAGCTAAGCCACCGCATTTGTTTTGTTCAGACCAGCACGAAAAAAACATATTACGCAGTATATTTTGAAGATATATTTCGTGAAACACCATCAAATATAGCAGCCTGCGCCTAGGGTCCTGCATAGTCGCTCCTAGAATCTGTCGAGTCTCCTGGGTAAAAGATACATGCACAAAACTCTGCGTAGTGAACTTATGCATTGTGTTTCTGACAGGTATAGACATTTTTCCGTGCAATTCTGCATGTCAATAAAAACCGTGTTCAAAAAAGGTGTTCGTCCCACATTTGTATGATAATTGAATGTCTAACCATAAATTAAATTTGTGCAACCGCATACCTGATCAAAACTATATCTGAGATGTAAACGTAATAACAAGAGCCCTCCCGTGAGCATGGTTACTGAGAAAATGAATCAGCTTCGCAATAGCGGAGGCCTTAATATTGGACTGCAAGGCTATTTCTAAAGAACCGCTTCCATTTACTGTTTTGGTCTCTTAGCGCCCCTGAATAAATTATTACTTCGTAATTATTTTTGTTTGTTTAGTATTACATCATTAGTTACGATCCATGCGCCGAAGGCAAATATGTGTTGGATAAAATTTTTAACTTTTAAGCGTGGCTTTACTTGAATTGGATTTTGTGTGCTTCATTGCCTGCAGTGTCTTTGGCCTTCTTCTCAAGCGCTGCGGCCCACAATTGCCAAAACGGAACGAGACCCGCCTCGGTAACAATTATTTCAGTACATATTTGAAAACATCTCCTGTGCTGAAGTATAAACAAAATCAACGAGTCTATGTAGGCCGCTCTTCTGTCGAAATGTTTTTGAAGTAGTTGATGAATTTAAATGCGCCCGTAAACTATTTGATTCGTTTCGTAAAACGTGCACGCGAAGCACCCTGTGTAAACAAGATCTTGCGAATATTACTTTCAATTTATTCATCAGGTTTATTATTTTTACAGGAGGAAAATAGAGAAGGTTGCGACTATTACTGCTGGAACGCTGAGACTAAATCATGGGACAAATTTTTCTTCGGGAACGGAGAACGATGCTTTGTGAGTAGCAAATCTAATCTTGTCACCACACGTACGGCTCCCGTGCATGCGGGTCATATGTTTTACATGTATGTTTTTCCCATACGCAGTGTAATTCCTTTTAGTTTCAAACATATTCACAGTGGCGTGTATAGATTATGAAACACCAAGAGGTGTATATGCGGTTTTATTTCTTTAGTGCCTATACTGCCATATTTATGCCAAAGGTTATCACTTTTTGTTTTATGATTCCCTCACAGGAATGCAGCTCAAGATGGTATGGTACTATATTAGTTATATGAAATTAATTTCTAGTCTAACATATATGTTCCACGATCTCAGATATGGGCGATGACTGTTCAAAATCACGAAACACAATTGAATATTATATGCTCTAAACTTTGCCTTCTTCCCCTGAGCCGAAAGAAAATGATTGTACCTTGCCCTGTCCTAAAATTGAAGTTGGTAAAGAAGCAGAAATTATATTGCCACGTAATACTGTGACATAGCGTGAAACTGACATTCATTAATATGATCTAACATGGTCCAGTAACGTTACGTGACGCTGCAGAACCCCGTGACGTCACGTGACCTTGTTTTATAGTACTCTCAGAAGGTAAAGGTTGCCCCAAAAATATAGCGGGGAATTGCTTCACAGGACGGCACATTGTTAAATGAAAGTCTAATTCCCCGCAAAACCTAGACAAAGGCTCATCTCAGTCTATTTTTGCGGGACATGGTCGCTCACTATACCGTTCACAGGAGTTTCGAAAGCAAATTTTTTGCTGCTAATGAAGGGGATGTCTCCAAATAAAAAGTGAAGAATTTGAGTTGACCTCTTCGTTTGACCGCTTTCCACACAACAGAAATTAGTTCTATAAATGTGAGCAAGAGTAGTTGGATTTCAATCATTATTTCCTAGAATTGAGCTGGTTGGTTACTCATGCTTGTGAGATTTGAGTGAATGTGTATCTTCCTTGTCTCTCTCTATCTAGTGTATTTCTTCCATCGTTCAGCTGAAAAATCTCACAAGCTGGAATAGAATCCTGTTATTATGAGGCAACATTCTCTTTTGCGTTCTTTAACACGCCATTTTTTTCAATCGCCACAACACAAACAGTTGAAAATAATATTTTTTTATATTTTATTTCATCTATGTATGAATTATTTCAGATGAACATTAATATTAAACGTAGCAGGAAAATTACGACGTCACATTATGTCGCGTCATGTCAGATCGCGTGGATCGTTTCCCCACTAAGTCAAGAGTAGTATTTGTTACGTGAAATGTAGCCGGAACATTTCATGGCTACATTTTGCGGTAGATTTAAGAGATTATGTGATATCATGCTTTGAACTGTTCCGTTACCGCAACTTGCATCTCAAGTGCGTTTGCAATTTCAATCCTCTTTTTTTCCTTATTTGCAGTACAACAATGGTGATGAGGGATTATGTCAAAACGGAGAATGCCATTTGACAACCAATTCAGGTGTGCCCAATGACACTGATGTCTAAACTCCTGCTCCCACTGAAAAGCCAAAACAAAAACAAAAAAAAGAAGAAACCGAAGAAGATTAAAAAGTCTAAAGGCAACTCAAAAAAAAAAAGATGGGAATGAAACTTCTGACTAAAAGTCCCGAAACTAAACCAGGCTAAATAAAGCTGAAGCACTGACTGTTTGTACTGTGTACACTGGTTCAAGCATCGCACAAGCGGGGTTAAGATAGAAATTCCATTGAAACCTTGAGGGTCTTCTTTTCCTGGATTTCGTGTTGCATTTGTTCCGTTATGTATAGTTATGAATGCGATTTATATACCTCAGGTTGCACTTTGGTATTGTAGTTGGCGTAAAGCCGAGACTAAACCAAGCGATCGACTAGAGCGCAGAACTCACTGATTCGGTATAGTCGTTAATATGTGACCACATGAATACAAATGTTCAACAGTTTGTGACCGAAAGAAGAAGTCCTTAAATTGTGCCGGAGTAAGTTTAAAATCCTTCATAATTCTGACGCTTTTATGCCTGGAGAGTGGGGAAACAAACAGGACAACACGATTTTCCTATTTGTGTTGTCCTGTCCTTATGCCTCTAAGTTCTCAAACATTAAAAACGTTATTCATTTATTTATTTGTTTGAATACCTACAACACCTAAAAAGGCATTACAGTTGCGGGGGGGGGGGGGGGGGCACAAAGAAAACAGTATACATGATCAAAACACTATAACAAATGTGAAACGTCTTTATACACAAAAAAGAAGCACAAGAAATTAAATCGTAGACACAAATGAATATGAGATGTAAACATACGACTGGACTTCGTAAAAAAACAGCTCTGCCATTGAAGTTTTTACAACCTCATTAGGTAATTTATTCCAGACATCAATTGACCGGGGAAAAAACGAACATTTAAGTACATCAGTTCTACATTTATATGGACGAATATTCTTTGAATTTTCTTTTCTAACAGCCACGTAAACAGGCTGTAGGAGATATGTTGATTTAGAGATACAAGTATTTTTGTGAAAAATGTTAAATAAAAGTTTCCAACGGACGTATTGACGTCTCTGACTCAGAGGCCTCCAACCCAGAGACAACTTAAGTATAGTCTCTGACTCAGAGGCCTCCAACCCAGAGACGACTTAAGTATAGTAACACTTACCTTAAATCATTATTTCTTGTAACAAACCTGGCAGCACGATTCTGGATTTGTTTTTCAATCTGATCTTCCAAATTTAGTTTATAGGGGTCCCAGATTGTACACGCATAATCAAGAATGGATTGTACATATGAAAAATACAAAGTTTCTTTTAGCGATGATGAAGCCAACCTAAAATTACGTTTAATGAAACCTAGTGACCGACTAGCCTTTGCAGTGATGCAGCCAACACGTTTCTTCCAAGTTAGAGCTGATGGAAAAATAACTCCTAGATATTTAGCCTCAGTTAAAAGTGTAACCGGCGACCCACCAATAGATTATGATGAGGCAAAAAAAAATAGTTTTCCTAATGAACCTGATGTGAATACATTTCGATAGATTTAAAAACGTACTCCATTTAAAAAAAAAAGTCAATGTTATATAGGTCGCTTTGGAGAGAAAACATGTCAGTGTTGCAAGCAACGTCCCTGTATAAAACACAGTCGTCGGCATATAATCTTATGTTAGAAAAAAAGTTTTCAACTATATCGTTAATAAAAATTAAAAGTTTGAAACAAACAAACAAGAGCGGTCCTAGCACCGATTCTTGAGGGACACCAGAAGTAACATTTACATACGGGGACTGGAATCTAATAATTACCACGGACTGCTTCCTCGAATTCAAGTAACCACCTATCCCACAAATAACGTTAGGATCAATATTAAGCTTCTGAACTTTAAACGTGAGGAGAGCATGAGGAACCATATCGAAAGCTTTTTTAAAACACCAAGAAATGCAGTTGACCTGCTTACTTTTACCGAATGATAATGCTAAATCATGATAGAATTCCGTTAACTGCGTGGTGCAAGATGACCCGGAACGAAAACCATGCTGAGCCGGAGTAAAAAAATTAATTAGTGCTAGGTGATTCATGAGATTGCTGTAAATTATGTACTCCATTGTTTTACAGGATTCGCTCGTGAGAGAGAAAGGCCTCTAGTTCTCAACCAGATTCTTGGGACCAGACTTGTGGATCGGGACAACATTTGCAGACCTCCGTCAAGTGGTAAAGAGCCATACTTTAAGGATACAGCAAATATAATGACCAGCACACTAATTTAAAATAGTGTTTGGAATATCATCGGGACCTGTTGCTGATCCGTGTTTTATTTTGATTAGCCATTGAAAAATACCTTGCAGCAACATCCGAGTAAGTATAGTGACACGTAGTGACGTCCGTAAATAAGGACCTAAAGTAATCGTTGAAGGTGATAGCTTTTAAGTTGTCTTCAGAGACAAGGTTACCATCGACGAACAAAGAGGAACACCAAGAGTATCCTTGCGATTAGACATAATGAACTTGCAGAACTCCTTAGGATTCTGTTTGAGATTGGCATTCAGCGTCGCGAAATAATTTGCTCGAGACGAATTTATTGCACGTTAAAGAAGAGATCCTACCTTTATTAGTTTATTATATGACGCGGAGGCAATACGTATGCGTTGTTATTTCAGTGCACGTTTATTTTTATTTCTAAGCTTGCGCTGCTCAGAATTAATGCATGGTTTGTCACGGTGTCACTTGGACGAAATCATTCTAGATGGAACAAAACTCTGGCTTTGAAAA
Source organism: Ixodes persulcatus (assembly GCA_013358835.2). NCBI lineage: Eukaryota > Metazoa > Arthropoda > Arachnida > Ixodida > Ixodidae > Ixodes > Ixodes persulcatus. The sequence continues at coordinate 54,246 of JABSTQ010004183.1, forward strand.
CGTTCCATAATAAATTAACGTCACCCGCTGTACCGATTTCTTCAAAGACAGGAAGGTATGAACTGAGGTTTTCAGGTAAGCCAGTATAATCACCTCTATCAAATAAATACTCCTTCTTTGGACGAAGCAAAACAAGTCAAATTCGCAATCACGGACTTCGGTCACTTAGAACAGAATGACTGTTACAGAAGCAATCGCCCTATCACGATTGCTAAAAAGAAGGTCAAGGATGCTCAATCGGCTGGCACAAATTCTTGTGGGATCGTGTACAAACTTCTTCAGGCCGTAGTCGTTAATAAAATTAATACATGTTGAATATACGCCAGATGAGCTAACAGTTCAGGGATGATGGTCTAACCATTGAAAGTCTGGTAAATTAAAGTCACCTCCAACCACGACAAAACCATCACCGAGAACAGATAAAGCATTATACAGAGAAACAATTGGGTTAACGTCTCCTGCCGGAGGTCTATAAAAATAGCTCATAGTAAGATAATCGCCATTTTCAAAATAGACGCGGCACCAGACAGTTTCACATGATAAGCCACTAAACTCTATCCTGCAGCTTTTTAAACTTTCATGAATAAGAAAAAAAACACCACCACCGTAACCATTCCTATCTTTACGATGCACAGTAAAATGGGGCAGAAAAACTTCCAGATAGGAGATAGATTCTTCAAGCCAGGATTCACTCTCCCGATAACAATACTAGCATTAGTAATATAGATCAAAGCAGCGAGTTTGTTTGCTTTGTTTCGAACACTTCGACAGTTAACATTTAGAATTACAAGATTATTAAAAGGTGAAGGGTAAAGTCCAGGTCTCTGTGATTGATAAGTAGCGTTACTTTTTACGGACTGAGTGATTGCATCAACGTAATAGGTCTGATCACCAATATGTAAACGAATATACCTAAGCCGAAACTTGACATTTTTTGGCCGTTGCAAATTCAAGAAGAATTTTGCGTTCATTGCGGATCTTAGGTGAGAAATCTTCGCCAAGCGAGAAACCAGTTTCCCTAAGCCCGGACCCTAGGAATAAAATATCCTGTCTCAGCTTAAACGACCGAAACTTCGCAATTAAAGACCTGTTATGGTTTGGCCTAAATACACGGCGCCTATGAGCACGAACCACGCAAAAAGAATTCATTTTCACTCCCAGAGCCCCCTGGCAAAGTGAGGCAACTTTAGGCTCCGAGACAGACCATGTTTCGCCGGCAGAGTCATCAATTCCATAAAAAATCAAATTTGACCTCCGAGACTGAGTCTCAAAATCGTCACACTGCGAGGACAGGCTTCTGACTTGTGCAGCCAACCGATTAGTGGAGGCATTAAAACTGTCTATATCAATATGTAACTGCCGCAAAGGGGCCATATTAGCCTTGACAGTCGTGAGTCTCCTCGTCAGCTCTACTTTTTTTTGCATCTGAAGAGTTCTGGTTGGTTTGAATTATCGTTTGTTTTATTTACAAACGCAGCCTGACTTGCTTGAAGTTGGATTAGAATAGCCAGACTCAGCAGCATAAGTTGTTCCTGAGCTTTCGCAAGGGTACCCGGATTCGTCTCAACGTCTCCCGCAAGTAATAGGAGGAACTTTGCACAATAGAACAAATAAAAAAAATAAGAAAAAACATTGCTCGGGCAAGCTGCAGGACAAGGCTCGGTACTGTGAAGTGTAGCTTATTCGATGGCTTTAGGAAGAACAGTGGAGGTGCGCGGAATTTCGGCGACTGACTGCCAAGCCAAAAGATCACGGATTACATGTTTGCCCTTGTCTAATAGACCTTTCGCTAAATACCCAAACACGAAAGAAAATGCTAGGGACGTAGTTACAAGCGCTGCACGCGATCGCCTTCCCTATGTGACAGATAAAATGTAAATAAACAAGAATACACTTTGAGGAACGCACGTGCAAAGTACCATTTGTTTTGCATTTTTATTTTCGAACAATTGGTGCTGCCATAGCCTCCTCTATACTCACATAGCCTGGCAGTTCGACGGCGGAGCCACAGGGTGACCGGTCGCAGATTCGGGGCGCGAGGATCTCGTAGCACAGAACATTTCGTGGGGAACCTGGACGTCAGCGCACAGCTTTTGCGGCGGAGAGGACCCGAAACATGGTTTTCAAACCCGGCGAGAAAGGAAGCATTAGCGTGAGGAACGCGAGGAGCACGAGCGGACATTCCATTCCTCGGGAGAAGTGTGTTTCGGCATCTCGACGCAGCGGGGTTGCCCGTCACGTGGCCTCTCATCCGTTGTCTGTCGCTCTACCTTTTCAACTTCGGCGGCCTCTTCTCGTGGCAATCTACCAGGTTTTGTCAGTACAGATGAGCCCCAAGCAGCACAGAATTGGCCAGTCATTAGCCAGTGGCTGGCAATGGTCCTTTGACCAGTGGCCAGACAGTGGCCAGAATTGGCCGATTATTGGCCTTTCTCTGGCCACAGGCTATCAGCTATCGGCCAAGCATTGGCCGATGAACGGCCACTCTAGGCTTTAGTGCTGCACACGCCTGCGCGTGCAGGGCGTGTACATAGGTTCTCGACATTCAATTTGATGCTAGGGTAATTCAGCTACAGGCAGATTCAATTTATATATATTTCTTGATAAAACCATTATTCTTTCGGGTACGGTATGAGCAAGCAAACAAAGCATAGTACCTTATGTTCCCCAAAATATATGTTTAGCAGATTTTACTGATTCTAAAGTGAGGCGTGTTTTGCCGAACCCTTGCAATATCAAAATGTCTCAGTTGAAAATGATACATTCAGGCGCAACTGCTTTGTTTCCAGGAAAGAAATATTCATACTTTATTTAATACTGAAAGTTCAATTGTTCGAACAATGCAAACGTCACACCTCTAACGTTTTTTTTTTTTTCTTGGCACTCGAGAGAAAGTATTCAAAAGCAATGGCGCCGCTATTGTTGAGGTCCACCGGCCACGCCCAAAAATTCAGCATCGTCCTTTCTGTAACGTTTTAAACGCACACACGTTTGTAGGAGTTTTTCAATTTTAACAAAGTTTTGCACTTTAATTTTTTCTTATTTTTACTTTTAGTTTATTTAATTGTTTATTTTTCTAGCTAGTCTAAAGTCTCATTGGGGTCTTATGGAAGTCATTGCATAAAACGTAGATCAACATATTTAGTAGGGGACATTACGGCAGTCAATTGCGAATTAAGGTTATGAAGGTTGCAGTTCGCGCGACATTCATTAAAGGAATTCAAAGCTAGTGTCAGAATAGGCTATACTCCAAGGGAACTCTCAGCGTTACTTTTTACCGTTTGTCTATGGTCGAAGGATATTTAGGCGGATACTTATAATCAAATCATGAAAAATTGCAGAAGAATGACTAATAGAAGTGATGGAGGGTAATGCCGACCCCGATCTAGCATTGACCTCGTAAGTGATGACGTCCCAACATGGCGTTGTTCTCCAAACAAACCGTTCTCAGGGCCGTTGTTATGAACAGATGCTTGTGGTCTTCTCACGAAGTTTGAATTTGCGTGATAAAAAAAGTTAAAACATTTTTTTAAGCATTGTGTTTTGTCAATATCTTGTCGTTAAGACTTTTTCTATCGCCCAGCGCAATATATACTTTGTCTCAGATAAGCATGGACTAAATGCGAAGGTTCTGCAAGCCTGAGCGGCTAGCTCTGACTGCCTTAACTGGAGCACTCGCTGCATGAGCGCTCGTGCAGCCGCCGAGGCTTCATCCGAAGCAACTAGCTCGCGCTTTAAGCATGTGCGGCTAACAATAGTCCATGCTCAGGTGAAACGAAGTATAGCGATGATAAACGCCAATAATAATGTGTTACAACGGTTTTTATCTGATAGCGCATGACAATGACTTCGGTGGACAAGTTTGGTCTAGTGGTATTTTCTGATGGAACATGCGACTGCGTTGAATGATATTGGTGATGAGTGACGTAACTTCTGTTTAAAGCTTTTGTGGGGTTGCGGAAGCGGAGAATACCCGTGCGCAGCTTTCATCGACCCCCGCTCGAGGTACGCGAGCGCGTGAACGCCTGCTGGTAGATGTTTCAGCATTTTTTGAGAGGGTGAAAACACTGCGAAGCAGAATCACGTAATAAGGATAAGTTACGACGAGGGCGTGAAGTGTATCAACGTTGAAGTGCAGGCCAGCTCACGTTTTAAGAAGTTATTAGAGCACAGAAATTGCTTCCGTGCACACATGTGTTATCAAAGGAACTGTCCGTAACCTAGATAAACTTACCTGACTGCCTTACCTAGTTCTTTACCAATTTAAGGTCTTTCTGAAAACGAAAGAATCAACAGTATTGCTTCTCACTGTGATAGTCGCCACTAGGTACGAAATACACTCCCACATTGCGATCCTGCAAACGAAATTTGGGATCTGGAACTGATCGCTAAAATATTTGCTCGTTCAATCCCGTCAATCGCAAAATAAAAAAATAGGAAGCCGGACGCTGCTTTGATGTGATATACAAAACGTGTGCTTCAGTCATATTTTGGCAAATACCTCTATGTCATGATTTTGTCAGACAGATCCCGCATAGCAGGCAAATACAATTCACTTTTATAAACCTGATGAGTTTTGTTAGACCTGTCATATTACCAAAAATAGGAAATCATAAGCATATCATTTTGCAAAGAAATTAAACTGTTGCAGTAGACATTTCGCACGCGGTCGTCGTCTGCTGCAGCGGCTGTAGCTCAGGCATATTGAGACGTCTCGAGGACCAGAAGTTGCCGTCGCAAATATTTCAGGAAGATTCGATACTCGGTGAACTCTTGTCGTGGTAAATGTGAGATGTAGGATAACAATATCTATTATTTCAGACGTTTTTTAGCCACGTCCAATTTTGGAACGATCATTCTTACGTAGCGAAGTTCGTAACACCCCTAGCAATGGTTTGTTTGGAGAAGTGACGTTACATTTACGGGGTCAATAGGCGTACCACAGTTTTAATACGATGCCTTGAATGCCTTTTCAACTGGTATGTTTACCGCTTCCTCAAACGTGGTCCCTCAATTTCCGCCTGATGACCTTATAGAAGTGTCATGATATGGCCGGCCGCGATTCTGCCAGGTTCGCAGGAGCCCTGGTGGACGTGGCGGTCACGTGTCCTGTAACTCGCTCTCCAGCTTCACCGTCCGCGGAAGCTTCAGCAGCCAGAAGTTGGGACTCCGCAACCATAGTGACACTCGCGTTTTCTCATGAATTTTTTAGAACTTCTACACCCAACCACCAGGATCGCGACATCCGGCAGCATGACGCTCCGCGCTTTGTGACGTCACTTTTTTCCACTTCAGGGCCATATACAATGCCTGGGCAGAATAGGACGCTAAACACACCATTCACAGACGCGTTTCAGGCGCTCTAGGTTTAGACATTCCGCATGTCCAAGAGTTGCGTGCAGTAGGCGGGCAGAAACTGAGGGAGAGAAGGAGACGAGAACGCGCGGCGACGTATAAACGCCGACCTCTAGTTGGAATGATTACTGTGGAGACGTAAAGATATCTGCCTTTGTTTCAACTGCACTCGTAGAACCCGTTCGAATGTGAGAACCAAACGCCGGAAACTAGCGTTCCGCGTTCGGACGTTTTTGACGGGTGCAGTAGAGACGAAGGCAGCTATCTTTGAGTCCACCCACTAATCATTCTAACCAGAGCTCTGCGTTCTGCCGTCCCCATGGGCTCTCGTCTCCTCCTCTCTCTCAGTTTTTACCGCATAACGTCTAAAATAGAGAAGACAAAACTATATCTAAACATCGAGGATTCGGTGAATAAACGCTTTGACATTGAGATCATGAGATCTAGCATATTACATTCAAGCTTAGTGATTGAATGGCGCTGCAATTATGTTGACACAATCTTGATAAACATTTTTACATTTTTTTGCCAGCAGCTATGATGAGCTAGAGAAGCAATTTGACCATACCTTTTTATGCATTTGACATGCTGTTATTACGTTTTTGATATAAGACATTCAGGAAAACATGCCTGCAAACATTTGCCATAGCCCTTACATTAATATTAAATTAGCAATAGGGTTATTAACTCGATGAGCATTAAGAACGCGGAGAAACTTCTTTAATTTTAGGGCTTCATCTATCGGTCGTTAAGTGTTGTACATTTACATTGATATTATCAAATATAGATTGTTTATTTAGTTATTTCATAATGCTGCGGACTCATCTGAGCAGGAGTGATCAACATAAAAGGCACAAAGAAAAACGTTAGGAACAGGGATACAAACAAGGTATAAAAATGATGCGTCGCCTAGCAAGGATTAAGTTCAACTGTAACAAAATATCTTGCAAACCGCAAATCTCAAACTTGCAAGGAATATTTTTGCATTTGAACCATCAACAAAAACCTTTGAAAACTGATTTCTTGAAGTTATTTTCCTTGAAAAAAAAAACACACGCACACAAAAAAATTGAATATATATTAGGCGCGTGAAACTCATTGATTTTGTTTTTGTTGTTGAGACTAGCAGCTTATCGCGACACTGGAGTTATGAAAGCCATGCGATTTATTTGAAATAAAATATTTTATATTGTGTACAAAAACTGCAACCTTTTTTTTAAGTGCTTAGCTTCAAGCGTTAACCAGTCTACCGAATCAGAGAGCTGTGATTTTAATTCCTTTGTTCAGTGTCGGCTTTAAACGATAGTATAGTATCAGGGTGTAAGAGTAAGTATATAAGAGCTTTTTCATAACTAACCATGAGAAGCTACCACCAAAAGCAAGAAAAGGTCCTAGAGTTTTTAATGCAGTTTTTGTCCGAATCGCGTTCTGTAACGCTCTAACCAGTTGTAAACAGTAAATAGTCAGTTTCTCTGCTTTATTTAGCCTAGTTTATTTTGAAAACTCTTAATCTGGAGTTTCTTTACTAATATTCGTTTAGTTTGCCTAAGGCTTCTTAGTCTTCTTCGTCTTCTTGGGTTTCTTCTTTTTTTGCTTTGGCTTTTTAGTGGGCGCCGGTGTACTGTCGTCCTCAGTGTCCGTGGGTACACCTGAATCAGTTGTCAAATGGCATTCTCCGTTCTGACAAAATCCCTTATCACCGTTGCTGTACTGCAAAAAAAGAAAGAAAAAGGGACATTCAAATTACAAATATACCTGAGATGTAATTTGCGGTAACATAAGAATGCGAAGTACGAGATCACATGATTTCATTATTTTTTTCGCTGAATCTCGCCTTGAAATTTACGCGACACTTCTGACGGAACAAACCATATGTTAGACTTAGGAGCGAGATGTTTCACCCAACGTGACGTGACGCGACGTCATATGACGTTGTATTTTCCCCGATAAAGTTATCAGAAACATTTATCTCAAATGAATGGTAGTTCTTTGAGGTAAATGACATACAGTTGTAGCAATAAAAGTTTGTGCTACTTCGATTGGAAATACAATGGGTATTCCAAAACACAGTAGAAAATGTTGCTTCATTATATGTTTAAATTCTAACTGCTCTTGCTCAAATTTAGGGAACTAATTTATGTTGTGCGGCATATGCACAACAATTAAACAAAGCGGTACAAGCAAAACTCTGTCACTTTTAATAGAGACGTAAGCAACCATGACGAGTTTTTAAAAAAAAACAACAAAAAAACAGCCTTCTTTTGAAGGTCGTCACTCTACAGCGACACCCCTCATTAGGGGAGTTTCGCAGCGGATCCCTATGCCCGTGGTTCGTGCGCGGAGTATACTTAAGAAGCGTGACCCGAAAATTTAGTGAAGCGTTTTCTGCTTGATTCAGGGAAAATTCACACTGTAATGTGACACTGCGATGTCACATGACAGTTTGACATAACGCGAAGCGTTACCCCGCTAAATGTTTCAGCTTAATGTAGCACTTTGCTTCCGCTAAATTTTGAGGGGGAAAATTTGAACGTCAAATGAAGTCACGTCATGGGATTTCGCGCGTAGCGTTTCCCTATTATGTCTAGTTCAGAATGTTTCAAATAAATATAGCTGAAAAAGTAACGTCACCTCAGAGTTCGACATCACGTGAAGTGTTTTCTTGCTATATTTAAGAGGAAAGTTTATCTACAAGATACTGCGGTGAGTGTTTAGGTCATTCAACGTAACGGGAAACTACGACGTCAAATGACGTTACTTTATCATGGGAGATCACAATTAAGTGCCGTCAGAGTTTCATGTTCTGTCACGGTATTACCTAGTAATGTAATTTCTACACCTTTGCAGAAGCGTATATGTAGAAACGGAAATTTTACACCTTTGTTAACTTTTGAATCGAGTTAAAGAAGGATTTTGCACCGTCATTATGCAGCAGGTGTACAGCGGCTTGGCTGTTGCTTCAGTTAACTTTCGGTGCACGCCAAGATACTAGCAATTGGTTTTGGTATCGCGGAAGAAGGTAAAGTTTTCAGCTTATATAATTTAATTGTGCCTTGTTATTTTGCAAAAGTCAGCACCAACAACCGAGATCAGTGAATATAGATAGAAAGACTAGAAAATAAACTCAGATAAGTAGAAGACTACCACACCACTTGATATTTATAATTGAGAAAGGATCATTAAATAAAAACTGGTAATCTGCAGCATAACCTTGACCATAAGTAAACTAAAAAAAAGAAAAGAAAACCGCATGCACACCTCTTTTTGTAGCATAATCTAAAGCCGCATCGAACATGTTTAAAGATGAAAGGAATTAGACTAGATGATGGACAAGTCATATTTCTTAAACATATAACCCTGATGCGGGGGAGCCCGTAAATGTGTTAGCTAGAATAGGTTTGCTACTCACAAAGCATGGTTCCTTGTCTCCGAAAAAATATTGATCCCATGAGTTGCTTACATCGTTCCAGCAGTAATAGTCGCAGCCTTCCCTATCCCCTTGCTGTGTAAAGAATAAACATAATAACTAAGTTAGAGGTACTATTCACTTCATTTTATTTACACTATGAGCATCGTGTGTTAGATATGTTAAGAAATCAAATATTAATTTTTGTCTCATTTAGGTTCTTCTGTGTGCTTCAGAAAATATTCTGAAATAACAGGCGACTGCACGGAATCTTTGATTTTGTGCATAAATCAAAACAAGACTTTTTTGCAAATGTACAATGAAACTTGAACGTTTACCGATGCGGGTCTTGTTCCGTTCCGGCACGTCTCGGCAACAGCGCTTCCGAAGAAGGCCACAGACACTGCGGGCATTAAACACACAAAAACTAACTCAAGCTAAGCCGCGCCTAAAATCTTTCTTTACCCATTTGCCTTTGCCCTAATGTAATGCATATATCATTGTACTATTGAATATACACAAAACTATTTACGTTTTAATCGTCCATTTATGTCCAGCAAGACGCCTAAAGAGTACACAGTTCTTTAGACAGAACCTTACGATCTAATAATAAGGGGCGAGACTGGGCACTCCAGAAAAGCTGAGAATACGATGTCTGCTATTATGAAGCTATTGCACGTTTTTAGTCTCCAGACCAACGCTTCTTGGTATTTATTAAAGACTGTGCTCGTCTAGAGCAAGGGTCCCCAAACCACGGCTCGCGGGCCTAATCTGGCCAGTGGAGTCATTGCGGCCCGCCCGCGGCCCGCTGTTACAATCGCAAAAAATAAGGGCGCGAATGGAAACGGCGCTGCGACGCGCACCAAAAGTATAAACGAGGATATCAAAAACAATAAGAGAAAACAGCATAAAAACGCGGGATCTCTCGCCTTACTATTTATTCTACATTATCATTCCCAGTATTATTATTCGTAATTCACTGCTTCATGTCTGTGTAATTATGATTTAATTTCTTAGCCTTCTCATGAATAATCAGTAATGTGTCCTGTGTTATAACTCTTGCACATTGCCATTATCAGATCCACCATTCTCGCAAGTCTTCTGCCCTGTGTGAATATGTCAATGTGCGCACACTGATTTATGCTTGGTGAGTTCTCTGAGATGTATTCTTTTCGTGATGTCATAATTAGCAACATATACGTTACTATAAATATTCATTCATCTGACATTTTATTTCGAATGTTCGCTCTATATTTACATTTCTGTATTAAAATCTATATTTACGCCTATAAATTGTTTTTTTTTTATTTTGTTTTTAAATTTATGTTGTCTCAACTATTTTTCGACCCCCAAACCGCGACAGGTCCCCAATCTGGCCTCTTGGCAAACAAGTTTGGAGACCCCTATAGGAATCGAACGCTAGCCTGGACGTGAATGTTTTGCGCAATTCCAACACTTTAGGCTCCTTCGTGCACGTCCATTCGGTCTGCACCACTTCCACGATACACTTGTCCGAGTCGCAGATAAAGTGAACAGTGCGACTCAGGTGCAGGGCGGAGGAATCGACGTCACAGGCGCGCATCAACGGGTCAATTTCGGTTTGAAGCCGCGTTAGAGGATGACGTTTCTCCTACCGTAGTGCTCATTAAGTAATATTTAATAAAATGTTCATGTCACGGCTGCATTATGAAAAGGCCGACCATCAATTTCTCAACCCAATACAGAAAAATGTAAAATGTAAATAAAATATTTAATGAATTACTAATTTTTTGAAATCGTATCGTTTCTGGTGGTTTCTATGACACCCAACGCCACAGGACATGAAAAATCCTAACGCAAGTTTCCTCTTTCTTCTAATTATCGTCCCTATAAAAAATGCCCAGTTCGAGGTGCAATCGACGAAATTCAGGGACTAGTTCCGAAGCGTAAAACAAAAAAAGGCACAATGGAGATACACCCGCAGTTGTCGTTCTGTGAACATTTGAAGCTGCGCTACACGAGAATTGCTGTCCACGTACGCGGCAACAACGGCAATTTCACCATGTGTTGCAAGCTAGAGATAGGGTGATTATCAATTGTGCATCAAACCCGGCAAATCTCAAACAGACATTTGAATATTCGTCATTGGTTTCGCGCACGTGGTTAGAAAAACTCGTTTAGCGCGCAGCTCCAAATGTTTACAGAATGCAGCGCTTTGGCACAACGTGATATGAAGGTCGCTGCCTTCGACAGCTTTGAGCGCATCACGGTGCCGCCCTTTAGTTTAACGTACACAAGAAGAACCGTACTTTTTAGATCGCACCCCGTATATTGAGAAAAAAAAATAGAGGAACTATGCATAACTAAACTTTCAATCTCGGTTGACATATGTCGCCAGCTGTCGCGACATAGCAAAGTTTCAGAACTTGCGATTGTCTGATTAAACAATTATAAACAATAGAAAAAAATACATGATGAAATTAGGCCTTTTTTGGTATCAGATGCCACTCATGTCCATGTTGTTGTTGTTTTCTTTTGAGTGGATTGGGGGGGGGGGGGGGGGCAGGGGCGGATCCAGACCTTCATTTTAGGGGGGGCGGTTCCTCGGTGTAAAACGGCGGGGGGGGGGGGGGGGGGAGTGTTTATATTTTTTGTGGAGTTATCGTTTGTACTAAACTCTGATAACATAATATAGATCTTGAGAGCTTTTGTATCGGTTTACCTGTCGGGGATGAACTCTTTGAATTAAAACCTTTCGGGTGACCACGCTAGAGGTAAGTATCTAGAAAACTGTGGTGGCACTATCCTTTCTGAACACCATAACGCAAGGAATTTTGTAGTTCATATGAAACGGGATTACTCCATTCGCGTGGCAGCGCGCTAGAAATAGAAAAAGAAGTTTAACTACTGGGGATGAATGTTTGGTGCTATTAGCCCCGTGCGCGACCGAAAGCGTCGCTGTGGTCGGCCTTCCACGATTGGCCGAATGCTGACTATGACGTCGGAAAGGGGATTTTCATCGACGGAAATAAGAGGAATGAAAGAACTTTAATTTTGACGGTGTTGGCAGTGTTCCTTTGAGAGCGCAATGATTTCAAGCTTCCACCATGCTAATAACAAACACCATCGAACTTGTGGTTTGCAAGGTAAGGACGTCACAAGGGGGAACCACAGGAGGGCGCCACCAAAACTTCTCGCCGCTAATAGCGGCTGTGACAATTGCAGACAGTGTAACTTGATGGCTCAGATATCCCCGGCGGGGCTAACACTTTTGGGCTTATTTTGCTTGAATATTTATATATTCTCGTTACACCCGCAGAGCATGTAGTACGGACAGCCAACCTTTGCCAACTATACGGAGGAAGCTCATGCAGCTAATGACAATGCGAAAAACGTTTTAATCTAAAACTCGGCTGTTCTTTGAGATTAAGCTTGGCATAGTAGTTAGAACTTTATATTCAGTGCCAAAATGCAGAACCTGGTTTTAAAACATACTTTTCATTGTCGCCGGTTGCTTCAATAAAGCGAGAACGTTGCAAACAAGCGACAAAAATGGCCCGGCCACTGATCTAGATCAGTGGGCCCGGCGGCTTCGACGCTGTTCGCGGCGTCAAAACATTGTTGACGCAGCGAGCGAAACGAACGCTGCCAGGCAAGTTCGTCGGTTGTTCGCCATATATTTGGAATGTCTAGAGCGCAGCACATGCGGCATTGCCAACCCAAACTCGTGTTTTCACGTGTTCTGGATACAACTCGAGACAACGAAAGCGAATAATTGTTGAATATTTTTGAAAGCATGTTGCAGGGTCGAGAGGACAGGTGCAGAGATATGATGGCAGAGCGGTTGACCGGTCGGCGAATCTCAACTGGGATAAAGGCCGATCACGACTGCAGCATGGATGTTTGGGAGTCGGTGTTCACTCGAACGGGCACAGGCACTGTCTATTTAATTTATGTATAGTCGCATCTTTGAAAGGGCTCGTTTTCCCCAAGTTCCTAGGTAGGGAATTCGAAGCCGCAGTTGCGAACCAGCAAGCCCCGCCTCTGTTCCGTTCGACACACACATATTCGCTCCTGCAAAGCCGCGCGAAAGCTCTGCCGTCAATCCACAGAAGCCGCGTTTAACTCGAAAAGTAAAGACGGCGCCAAGGGGAGACAAGGGGTAGCGGGCGCCTTTCCTAAGATATGTCCCGCCACCCTAAGTTGAAACGGCATTGTATACAAATAAATGCCTACGGCGTCGGCTTGAGGACCCCGTGTAAGCAGCCTCCAGCCTTTAGAGTGCTCGTACCGTTCATCTTTCTTTTATTAGCTTCCCGCCACGAGAAGTCGTACCGCAGGCAGTATGAAGCCCATTAGAGGAAACATCTCCCCCTTCTGGCGCTCGTCGGCTTCTTTCTGTATTCCGCGCTGCGGCGCTGATCCTCAGTGAGGGATGGAGGCGAGGACGAAAGCGGGCTTTTGTTTAAGCCAAGATCGTGAGGAAGTCCGGAGCGTCTTCAGGAGAAGCCCAGACCCAGACTACACTGTACCCAGAGCATTTGCATCCTCTCTCAGTTGAGAAGAAAATGAATTGGTCACCTGGTTGTACAAGCTGCATCCACCCCCCCCCCCCTCCCTCCCTGGAACGTCTCCTCCAGGAACGTCCCCTCCGCACTTCCCTTGGCAATGAGCACACCGTGCCAATAAGATACCTTTAGTGAGCCCGTGGGCGACAGCATCTCGAAGCAAGCCAAAAAAGACATGCCAAAAGACAAGCCCAGAACCACGAAGAAACCATCAAACGAAAAGTGATAAAAAGGTGGCCGCTAGAGAGGAAGGATAATCCGCTGTGTATAGGATCGCACCCTTGAGGAAGGCTGCTTGGCGTCTGCGTTTGGGAGCTTTCAGGGCACAAATTTTTCGCAGACAACCTCCAAAGAGAGAAAGGGAGACAGAGAGAGAGGGAGAGAGAAAGGGGACTAGATATGTTGAAGGTATTTTCCCCCCGTGCTCGACGTGCTGGCCTTGTTTGGAAGTGTGCCTGTAGTCGAGGACCCTGATATTTGGTGCGCCTCCCCACTGTCTCTCCACTTCGAAACTCCTGGCGCCGTCCCTGTCGGGAAGACGTACCGTGACCCTGACGGAGATAAACCCCACTTTGGAAGCGCCCAGCAGGCGCGTCCCCCCACCGCTGTTTTCATCTTTTGTCCCTCGCGTCGATTGCTTACGTTTTTTTCTTCGAGCTGACGAAGAACCCCGGTGGGGGGGGGGGGGGGGGGGGGGTTGCCTGGCGAGGCGTTTGGGGGGGGCGATCGCCCCCACCGCCCCCCCCTTGGATCCGCCACTGGGAGGGGGGGGGGGCTTTGTGGCGGGGTGGAGAATAAATATCAAGAAGATTTAAATCATGTTTTAAATCATGATTGAAATTGTGATTTAAATCGAACCGGTTTGTCTATGAAGAGTTAAATCAGACACTTTCCCCCGAGAAATTCTCCAAAATATTTTTAGTTACTGTTTTTTATAATATTGTATCCACTATATGGACATGTACTAAAGCAAAGAACGGTCAGGCAAGAAATATATATATCAGGGAGACTTTTTGTTAAAACATATCTAGTGACAAAATGTTCCACTTTTACAGCTGAAGTTATTTTAATCATTAAACTATGAATTAAGTCATAGAAATCAAATCTTAATCTAGTAAATTTGATATTGTTTATGAAAGAAGTCTTTTACCTTGCGTTTTTGGCTTATATTTACTAAATAAAATTTGTGACAGTTTCTATACCTTTTTAATCAGATAATTGTTCATTCTAAAACATTCGCGTCTAGTTCGTGCCAGTTGCTTCACATTTGGGTGGAGACTGAGGGCTCGGCGATGCACAGTTTATTTATGCTGTGATAAGAGCATGCTTAACTATTCCCCCAGAGACCTGGTACGCATAAATAATGCTTAAAATTATTGGTGATCACAACGTCGCAGTCATTTCAAAACTCACCAAACAGCAGCGTGGTCCCTGTCAACCCCATAGTCTGTGCTCTGTTCTCAACCGAGCTGTGAGAGCCCACTGTGGTTGAGTGTTATATAGTTGAAAAATGCCAGCATATTTTTATTTTTGGTGCAAATTTTTTAATTTTTTTTTAAAGAAAAGGTTTGACATTTCCTTCACTATTTCGCTCCCAACTGCAGAGCTGTTCCATTCTTCTAAAACCTTCCAACTTATTATTTCAACATCATCAAGGTGAAGTAACCTTTCTGGGTGTCACAGGTGCACATATAAAACATAGCGTCAGTGGTGACGTCATAGCAACCTGAAAGAGAAGCTAATGTCTTTTAGCTTATTATTTAAGTCAGAAACTGACGGAAAAACACTGATCATACGACAGTGAGAAAAGATCACCAGGAGGTAAGTTTTGCTGATGATTCGACCTCAAGAAGAGCTTGGAGCACCTTTGCGTAGGTCATCAAAGATCTTAGAATGTGCATTTTTATAGTCATTTTTTTACTTTTGTGAGGACCGACACATTGTCCTGTCATAACTTAAAAGAAGAAAGGACAAACGATATACTACGATAAAGCCTGGCACCTGGTTATGAATAGACAAAAAAAACATTATTGCGAACTTCTAGTGTGGATTAAACCAGTATTAAAAACTAAACGCTTATATTAATTTAGCATCGCAAATACGCAGTCCTTCCCTTCAGTATAGGCACTACGATCAATAACTTGCTTATTACAAATAAACTATTCTGCCTATTCAACTTCAGTCTAAAACGAATGTCCACACTGTTAGATTGTCTGTATTATTCCAAGCTTATAGTTCGCAAAAGAAATTCATCCTGAGTGTGTAAGTTAATCCAAAAATAAAATATTCAAGCTTCAAAAGTTATTTTTAAGTAACATACAAGGCAACTTTAGCTTACAACACGGCGACAACCAATCAAGACATCCTTACTATCAGTCATCTTTTATGTGATGTACCTCGAAGAATATCACACTGGCAAGAGTGAGTCTTAATTCACCTAATATATAAAGAAACAAATAAGAATTGGTGCTGCTACTTTTGCATAAACATTTTTGCCAAAAATGTTTATGCAAAAAGGTGGTTTTGCTATTGTTGCATAAATAACACCTCCTGTTTAGAGATTTTCCAAGTTCAGCTGTACTATGAGTTCAGCTGTACTAGCAGAGTATAAGTAGAATAGGAATGGAAGTTGGAAATAGTGACTCAGTCATATACATAATTTGGGACCCATATTGTATACATTTTGAAAAAACAAACCTCTAACGCCAATAATGGTATTGTAATGGTCCCTCATTATTTTGTTCTCTAATTCATAGCACGTTTACAAAACACTTAAGCTAGGTTGAAAATATGTTGTTCGTTCTCGAAAAACAATAGCCTGTTTTGTATTACAATCGCTTCTAATTACCTTATGGGTGTCAAAAATTTAAAAGAAGAATAGGAGTTAATAGGAAGGAATATCTTTATGTTTGGGGGTTTATTAAAGTCCCTCAAAATTTAAAGTTTAAAATGAATAAAAACGTTCTAAATGTTTTTTTGTATCGATTATATTTTTTCGCGTCCCCAATAAAGATGTCTTCAGGATGCAGCGAGCACGGAAAGTATAAAATTCATAAGACAAATTTATAACAGGATCGCTGAAGCAAGATTGCTGATGCTTCGTTTCAGTCGAAAATAAAATTTCAAGAATATACTAAGTAGCGCACTTCTTTTGGAACAAGATTTTGTTCAATTGTCTGCCAATTTAGGGCCCCCGAGGTTCAATCAGCCAAGATATAATCAAACTTGATTTTCTTCAGCGTAGGCTTGGGCATTTTGGCTCTAAATTGCCAAACAAGTGTCAAATTTAGACGTCACTGCCTGCACGTTCGGTTGTCCCCTGACTTCCGTGGGCCTCAGTTCCCGAAAAAATATCAAATTAGGCTGCACCTCCGGTTGTTTCGTTTTCTCCTGGCATGTTGGCGCTGAAATTGTCAAACAAGTGCAAAACTTAGCTCCACTGCTGGTTGCTCGGTTGATGGGTTGTATTTTGGCTCATGTTCTTCAAAAGTTATGTGGCGTATCAATGTAGAGCCATAAAAAAACCAAAATAAAAGTACTTCCGCACAAACGCAGTAGAGCTAAACCTTAAAGGCCCAATTTTTACCTCTAGGACTGCCAAACTTGGACCAAGTTTGGCCTTTCTCATGCGTCTTTCCTTGGATTATTCTAAGAAAGCTCTCGCTGCTCACTGCTCCCGTTTTATTTTACTGGACACAAATACGGAATAGATTTATTATGCTTGATTCTATTTTACAAATGTAATCTGTGTAAAGCATTCCCAAAATAGATGGCTTCGCTCAACCAAATGCCCTATAAAGCTATTTTCTCCACGAACAGCCTCTACCTGTCTAGTGCACTCACGTGAGAATGACTATGGCTTTTATATACAGTAGAATGTGACTTGGACGTTAACTGAAATGGAATGTGAAAACACACACGCACACACACACAAACAAACACACACACACACACACACACACACACACACACACACACACACACACACACACACACACACACACACACACACACACACACACATATATCTTGTTAAAAATGGCTTGCCTTTCGAACCAGCATGACATATTTTGAGTACTAAACTTTAGGGAAGATATTTGAGAGGTTCGAATATAGTAATAGTTCTAGCGGTTGAAACTAATTATTTCTGTTTGGACACAGAAACACAGTATGTTACGAACGTCAGGACACCGGAACGGCTTATAAAATTCACTTTTAAATGACATATTTGGTAACCTTTGGCTAGATACAAAAAACAACGTTGGCTTGTTCGGCTACAACCGAGGGCTATAGAGGGTACCAAGGATCGTCTCAATTTATTCAGCAAAATATGTTCTTCATCTAAGATTTATCGAAACGCTATTGCATTTTGATGCTGTCTGCTGTGTAGCACGTCAGAAACGTAGCCCCTTTTTCTAGCTTATTTACTCAAATAACTCTTTCTAAACTTACATAATTAGCAACGCGCTCACTAACGAGTAAATAATAAATATACACACTCCATTGCTGCTAGAAAATATTTCCAATCGATATTTTTAACCGATTTTTCTGAACTATAATTAGGGTTTATCGACATAATCGCTGCAGGGTGCATGTAGCCCAACCAAACGCCTTTAAATATAAAATTCGGAGAAACCGAAAAAACAAATAGCGTAACCGGGCTTAAAGAAATATGTTTTCTATACAGCTAGGGTTAAAGTTTTTCGGGGACCCTAATAGTTCTGGTCGCCTCGCAACTGCATTTTTTATTTAAATTATTGACTTCGCTTTTTCTAAATATACAAGCTTGTCGTTATGAGCTAGAACTAGACTGCGTATTTTGTATCACGTCCTTGCAGACGAACGAAGTGTGTAGTTAGTAAAAAATGGCACGGTCGCATCAAGGTACAAGCGAGAACCTTCTTATTTGAGCAATCTGTTAAAATACTTACGCTGATTCAATATTTGACACCCGTTGATTACTGTATTCTTTAGTTAATGCCAGCGAGCAGTTACAAGCACAGAAACACTAAATTATATTTGGGTGGTTTAACTTGAAATTGAACTCGCGTGTCGGGGTGGGTATTTCAACTTGCTTCAAAAGTTAAATATTAAAGCTACATTTCCGCTATAAACAAAACCCATTTTTTAAAATGTTTTAGAAAAATTATGAAGTGGACCAAGGTGAAATGCTAGGTTTAGGCTGCTTTACTTTTGGTTCCAATTCTGTCAGTTGTTATAAATAGATAAAAATAGAAATACTCACATTTTGTTTTGCAACTGTGTGACGCATGGCCTATTTTATCGTTTAAAATTTATTGTTTTAATTTATTTTATGAGTCAAAGTTTAAAAAAGAGACGAACATTGCATATTCTACGGTTTGGTGACATATTTGGAGCCTTGGATTTTAGAATTCGTTACAGATTTGGCTTATTAAATACTATAAACCGGTAGCCCTATATATCTGCAGTCGATTGGTACCACTTTAGTTTAAATTAGTGCCACGATATGATTGAAATAAAAATATAAATATCCTCAAAAAGTGAGTTTAGCCATAATTTGAGCCCGTGTTATAAAGAAAGGCAATTGTTTTTGTTCTTTCTTATATATTTTTTTATATCTGCATCGCCCCCGAAATACAAAAAGCCATGATCATTTTGAGGCTAAAATCCATGTAGTAAAATCAACTTGCGAAATTCTCCGTTGCCGATTCGATTCGGGTGCATGTCTTTAAGCGTTTCTACGAAATAATGCAACAAAAAAGGGCAAGCTTTGGTTATAGGCACAGAACGTTAACATTTTTTGAAGCAATACTGAAAATCAAGAAATAAAAAAATGGCATGTTTTTAATAACGGGGCTTTAATTATGGTTAAATTTACTTTTTGATAATATTTAAAAATTATATAAATTATTTATGGACCCAAAATTAACGTAGAGTGGTACGAGTGGATAGCTCATGTATAACGCCAGAAGCATGTAGTATTTAATAAATAAATTGTATAAGAAATTTTAAGGTACAAGGTTCCAAATATGTCACCAAAGCGCCAAAGATACGATGCTTAGCATTTTTATTTCTGACATAAAATATGCCAATGCAGTTTAATTAAAGAAAAAAGAAGACACCATCCGTCAATAATTTGGAAGAAATATCACTGTAAATGTATTAATTTCCTCGTATTTATAACAAACAAGAAGTGTAGATGAAAATTATGCAATCTAAACGTAGCTTTTAATTTTGCTCCACTTCAGAAAATGTGTGGATAAAATTAATTCTTCCATTACAATTTTAAAAGTGGGTGTTGTTCATTGCGGAATGGGGCTTTATTATATAACTTGTGAACCAAATCAAAATACCTACATCGACAGGGATGTTAGATTTCAAATGAAATCACCTATGTATTCGCCAACTTATAATTGATTTCTGATTATCAAAATTAATGCCTACTGAAGTAAGGGTTGTCCGAGAGCTAATCGTTTTGTTTACGAAGAATGTCATTTTTTTATCACGATTAAAACATGAGTCAGTTTGTTCAATTTAGTAAGTAGCTTTAAGGTAGGGTCCGTGACAGTCTATAACTGGGTGATTCCACAAGAGATCGAACCTCCAGGTACACTCAACATTTTTATTTTTTTTTCTGATTTTTTAATATGTGATGTACACACCAACGAATTGCACGAAATTGAACTTTCATTCATTTTTTCATTCATTCATTTATTTTTCGTGCTCATGAACGGCGAGTAGCCTATGTAATGATGCACAGAGTCAAAAGAAACAACACATAAGAAATCAACAGCACATGCAACAGCTAATATCTATTATGGGGGAACAGGAAATAGGTAACAGTTAAATATTAGCCAGAGAACGCCTAAACGCTTGAACACTTGAGTTGAAAATGTCGATGTCGATGCTGGTTGTACTGAACCTGTTATAAAAATGTTGGATGCGGTTCATGGGACTGGAGAGGTTGATTTTTTGAACTGAGAAAGTGGGATTAACTTTGTGCCTCGAAAACGCGTTTTCAGTACTAGAAATATCCTTTTTTTTCAAGATTGCGCGACGCCTTAGTCCCACCGAGGGCTGCATTAGTTGCCAACTTTGCAGTCTTGTGGAAGGCAGGCAAAGAGTGGCAGGCCAAAAATGTTTTCTGTTTCATGTAACATACCAAAGCTTAAGTCAACTGCATGCAATTATTGCGTGCCATATGAAATAAACAAATATATAAAAAATTCATACCTTCAGACCAGGTGCAACAAGTACACTACCTTTCAGGCCTTTTACCTCATTATGTATGGCATTAGCCAGTTTGAAAACTACCCATAATATAGGCCAGGGCATCTAAATTATTTCTGCAAAATAGGAACTTCCGATAAAAATGCCAACGTAAACAAATATTCTGAAAATAAGCATAAACATATTTATATTGAAAAAGAAAAAAACCGGACTCGATTTTATTACACTCTGGGATACAGCTCTCCTTATGCCAGGCAAAAAAAACGTACAAAAACCATAAAGGCACGACGCCTCGGATACAAGGGTACGGGGCGCTTATGTTACGGCGGAGCCACAGGGGATGAGTACGTTAGCCCCGCGGTAAACGTGAGCTCAAATATCTTACCAGCTCCTGACAGCGACAGCGATCGTGAACCACATATAACGCGTGCAAACTTGAACCTTCTCCTTGGTTTCGCCGTAACATAAGCGCCCGTAGCCTAGTACCCGAGGCGTCGTGCCTTTATTGTTTTTGTACGTTCTTTTTGCCTGGCCTAAAGAGACTTTTACCCCAGAGTTTTAATAAAATCGAGACCGTTTTTTTTTGTTTTTCTTGTTTCAATATAAACATTTTTTATGTTTATTTTCAAGATGATTTTTTATGTTGGTATTTTTGGGGGAAGTTCATATTTTGCAGGAATGATTTAGATGCCGCCCTGGCCTATATTATGTGTAGTTTTCAAACTCGCTAATGCCATACATATTGAGGTGGAAGGCCCGAAAGTTAGTGCATTTGTTGCACTTGATCTGAAGATATGAATTTTTTATATATTTTTTAATTCATAAGGCACATAATAATTGCATGAAGTTGACACAACCTTTAGTGTGTTACATGAAACAAGAAACATTTTTGGCGTACTGATCTTTGCCTGCCTTCTACAGGACCGCGAATTGTCAACTAATGCAATTTGCAGTGGAAGCAGGGCCGTCGCGCAATCTTGAAACATTGTTTTTCATCTAGTGAAAACACGTTTTCGAGACAAAAAGTTTAATTTCGTGTGATATATTTATGTGTACATCACATATAAAAAAAACAGAAAAAATAAAAATGTTGAGTGGACCTGCAGGTTCGATCTTTCGTGTGATCCCCCTGCTGTGCTTTTCGAACTTCAAATGTAAACTGCATTATCGCTAAATACTCATTCCGTATTATGTAGCCCCAGCTCTTAGGATCGCAGTACAAAACTTCAAACCTAACTTTCTCTGGTCAAAATCAGAACACGTTTACGAAAACAATGAATAGATGAGTGGCGTTGAGTTTGGCCTTCGATTGAAAAGATACAACTCACGTATGCTGTGAAGAATGATCGAAGCCCCTTATCTCATTCAACCTTTCGAAAATTGCTTCTATTTCAAAGAATAGACACGTCAAGTCCTAAAAAAATATATTAACATTTTTTTTTATTTTTTGAAATATTAAAATATGCTTAAAAATGAATTTAAAGCTATTTTTTACTTTTCTACATTCACTTACATATTCGTGATTAATTTTAACCTGCCACATTCAGTCTTTAATCCTCTAGTAAAAACCTTTATAAGTATAAGAAAGTTTTAAGTCCAATAAACGCCTATGATCAAATAGGATCAGAAAAAACATACAATTACCTTATCAGAACATATAAGAAAAATATAAGATTATATAGGAAGTTATAAAAAACTTCTCATGTTTGTTATAGCTTCATATATAATTCTTATCCTGTAAAACCCTTTATTTTCGCGACCCCTATTTTTTGAGTATAGGTCACAGAGGACATAATTGCGGCCACTAGACTTCGCAAATTACAGACACCAGCACTGAAACTCTTCAAAACCAAAATTTTCGCGTGTCCTTAAAGTTCTCGTATTCTCAATGCGCTATATTCGCGAAACTTAAGGGCTCTCAAACAATAAGGGTCTTGCAGCATTGTTCTAATATAGACTTATAAGCTTATTGTATCTTCTTGTATGGTCATATTTGATCATATTCGTTTATTAGACATTGAAAAGTTCTTATACATTTAAGATTTTAAACTAGGGCGAAAACCATCTTAAATTGCGGCTTATACCAAGTTCTCGATTTTAGTGCATATACTGGAGGCAAGTCGAAAGTGTTTGCAACCCAACACTACAATGAGTTTTTTTTTTTTTGTTGATGACCTAATACGCTTTAAAATTGTGCAACGATGCCTGATTCTTTTTTTTTTTTATTATATCACTTTTACCTTAGGACAGCGCCATATGTCGGTCCTCACAGAGTAGGAATATGTTTGTATAAATAAGGCACAATGTAACACGGCATATTTAAATTTTATCACGATACAGAGTCTCTTAAATATATCATATACGCGTTTAGTTGACCAACACAAATCTGTTTTTGTTTATTGAGGACGAATTATGATAAATACACTCCCTGATAACATTCTTCTTGAGGTATAATATGGTGACCATTTTCCATCAGTTCCTGGCGTGGCTAAAAAAGCAATCGAAAGTTAAAAGGTCGTGGCATTTCTTCCAGAGAGTGCTGACGTCCGTACAGAAGGTGTATTTAACACATAGATACGTCATCGTGAAAATGTCGTGTCAGCTTCTCGACAAGAATGTCAAGCGACAAATGCTTCGAAGAAAGAAGCTGCTACGTAATCCAGCACAAAAGAACAGTGCAAGTTGCAAAAAAGCCTAAGCACAGGATAAAAATAATTAACGAGAAAACAATTTAAAAACTAGCCGGGATTTTTGTGACTATATAACATTCCACTGTTTTGGGCATACCCACCCACATCATCGATAAGAACAGTACACCAACTATGGGGTTGAGCGGGACCACGCTGGTATTGGATGAGTTTTGAAAATACTTTGACAATCTGATGACCTTTATTAAATTTTAAGCGTTGCTGTTATGTAATAACGCTCCACTTACTTTATAAAATATATTTTCAAGCTAAGTGTACTTGAAATGATTGGACGACGTCTCAAACTCAGCTATTTAGTCCACCTCCTTGTGTAATGGAAACTTTGGCGCTTGAACTGTATAGACTTCATCCTTTTGGCTTGGTGGAGATAACCTTGAGATTGAGACTATATAAGGAGGTGGACTAAATAAGCGAGTTAGCTGAGTTTGAGACGTCGTTCTGTCTATTTTTGTCTCTTCTACGTTTTGATGTTTCCTCTCTGCCCCATTCTCAGGTTAATCGAACATGGTTAATATTCACCAGCAAGCCTGCATCCGTACACTACTTTATTTGATAACTTTGATAAGAACGTAACTGCTTTCTATTGCATAACGTCCAGGCAATCGCTACAAGAAAATGATGCCAAATTGATAGTTTCAAGACCAATACACAGCTTTATCACTGCACACGACTGCCGTAAATGTACAGAAGTTATCACACTCACACTTGAATATGCATTTCTGAGATAACGGGCGTTTTCCTTCGCGTCAATATTCTTCACAAACGACAGTATCTGCCATGTACTTTATATTGAAGACGAAGCGTTCTTAGTAAAACCTTGCCAAAGATATAGCTACCTTTAAAAAATTGGCTTCCCGAATTTGTATCATACATTTGATGAAAAATTATAGTTTTTATTTAATTGCCTGAAGACACAAAAGTGAATATTTACACTCGTAGCCCTCGCCTTCATAAAACCTTTCCTTGGAAAAAGGCTTCCCTCCCCATTTCAACTAACTTTCAAAACATTAGTATTTTTTTGTTTTTGACCTTTTTGAAATATTTAGTCAAGGAGCAGATTTTGAAGATATATTTCGTGAAACTATTTAGAAGATATCTTGTGCCATAGGTCCTCCTTTGCTCCGAAACCAGTTTTAGTACATCGGATGACTGTGCTGGGTAAATAAGAAATGCATACAATTTTGTGAATATATTTACGAATAGTGTGCGAGTTGTGCATGCAAATCGATACAGAGTTTACGAAAGTTGTTGTTGTTAATACGTAATCATAAATGAATGCCTTATACCCCTGCCAGACGGACCGCTTAAGCTCCTTTAGTAGAAAGGACAATTTCCTAAAAGAAGAAGGAGTTCGTGCCACACGGCATGGCAAATGCTCCTTCCCCTAAAGCGTGCTTTTCGGCAAGGGAGCACGCTAGCGTTCCTTGTTTAGTACAGAGGAAATATTCTCGACAATGGAAGCATCATTCTGTCTCTCTGGAGTTAAAACTTTAAGGGACTGACCTAATTATTGTTTATTCAGGCGTTTACTGACGGTGGTGTCCCCATGAAATACTTTCGATGGTAATTAGAATCTTAACTGTGTCCGAGACGACCTGTATCTACTTCCTCCTCACGCGTCTCGGGATATTCAACAACTCGTCTGCGTGCTCACTCCTCTTTTAAGTATTGCTGGTATAAAGCATTAAACTCGGATATAAATAATTCTTAAATTCTAACTACGGGAAGATACAGTGCGAATTTCATGAAACAATGTTTTAAATGATTTCAAGGTTTCAATAAGCAGGAAATAATTTAGTGCACTGCAAACTTAGTATAGTGTCGTGCTTGCCAGTGTCTGGGTACAACACGAATGCTTCTCGCGAATGTTTCATTTCAATAATGTTCGAACGTTTTTGCATTTTAAAAATGGTTCTTAAAAGAAGCATTAGCTTGTAAAGTTCTGAACGATTATAAAATTTTAGAATAATATTTTTAGTTTTGGTTTTAACTAAGTGTGGTCAGCCCTAAAGTAATTAATATCGATTGTAATAGCATTTTGCCGTCCGTGGGACAGCAGCTCGTTTAGAAGAATAGCCTTTAGTGGAAACGATAATTAATGAACAGGAGCTTTAGGGCGTCGTCTGACAAGGGTATTACGCAATATTGAATTTATACCAATGGCTTCCCCATCCAACCATGCTTGAGATAGAAATTTAATAACAAGAGCCGTGGGTGGGGGAACTGAACTAAGATCATGTAACAGCTTTGCACTAGCGAAAGTTGGTTACTTCGTTTGCCGAATGCCCGCATTACTGCCCTTGAAAATTAGACTGGAAGTTTTATTCTAAAGAACCCTTTCCGTATTTCGTTTATGTATCTCGCTGTATTTAAATAAGCAATTAATTCGATAATTTTTTATATCTTTAATATTACAATTATAAATAGATACGTATACGCGAAAAAAAAATCTGGGTGAAGTAAAACTTTTATGCGTGGCTTTGCTTGATTGTTTTTGTATGTTTCAATGCCTACAGTGTCTGTCGCCTTGTTCGGAAGCGCTGCAGCCGAGACGTGCCGCAACGGAACGAGACCCGCATCGGTAAAAAAAATGAAGTTTCCATTGCACATTTGAAAAAAATACTGCTCTTTGATTTATAAACAAAAGCGAGGATTCAGTGCAGTCCCCGCTTTGTCAGATGTTTTTGTGATGCACACAGAAACACCTAAACGTGCGTACAGATCAATGTTTAATTTCTCCACTTACTAACACGTAATGCGCAATGTGTAAATAAATTGTAGTGAATAGTACTTATGACTTGGTTATTATGTTTTGTCTTTACACAGCAAGGGGATAGAGAAGGCTGCGACTATTACTGCTGGAATGATGTAAGCAAGTCATGGGACCAATATTTTTTCGGAGACAAGGAACCATGCTTTGTGAGTAGCAAACCTAATCTAGCTAACACTCGTACGAGCTCCGGCGCATGAGGGTTATATGTTTTACATATATCCCTTTTCCAAGACTGGTCCAATTTAATTTATCTTCAAACATATTTACTGCGGCTATAGAATATGCTACAGAAAGAGTTGTGCGGCGGTGATCTATTTTAGTTCATTTACTGCCAAGCGGATGCCCAATTTTAGCACTCTTTGTTTAAATGATTTTCTCCCAAGTATAAACCTCAAGTGGTGCTGTAGTCTAAAACTTCTCTGAGTTTAATTTCTGGCCTTTGTATCTTATCTATATTCATTGATCTCGGTGGTCGAGGTGACGTTTGCGAAATAACAAGGCAGAATTAAATTAGGTAGGCGAAACACTTCGCATTCTTCTGCTACGCCAAAACGAATTGCTTGTATTTTGCTGTCTCCCGAAAGCTAACTGAAATGAGAGCCGAGCCGCTTCATGCAAACGTGTAGAAGTTACATTGCCAAGAAATACTGTGACGAAACATGCATCTGTGACGTCACATGACTGTGATCTCACATAGCCAAGTAACGTCATGTCACGCCGCAGTGTCCCGCAACACCATACCCATACAAAAATGTCCTATGGTCGGCTATAGAAAATTCTTTGTATGGTCGGCTTTAGCTATTTGGCCCAATTAGCTAAAAATTTTCTATGGCTGTCTTTAGCATTTTTTATGGCCGCCCTATGGGCCTCTTTAGATTTGACTATGGCCCTATTGCTGTGCAGCCATAGCGCTCTTTAGCTTGTCGAATGGTTGGCTAAAGACTTCTCTATGGCTTACCCTATGACTCTCTTTAGCCAGCAAACTCTAAAAAAAAGTTTTTTTTTTCTTTAAGATCCCCCGACTTGTGAGCGCAACATGGTAGATATACATACATCTCTGACCACACAGAATACACATAACACAAGCAGAACACTACCCGACACAACAGCGACAACGCAGCGCCGCCGGGCTTTTCTATATATGCTATGTTCGCACTACCTGTATATATGGCAGTCTAATTTTTGCATCCGACTTTGCCGGTGACCCATTATTTGTCGCAAAAACACGGAGAGGCGGAGCAAATATTACTCGTACTTAATACATTATTTGAATTGTCTCTTAGAATAGCCCCCATCTCTTAATTCAAAACCCTGAGAAAAGCAGATGTAGATCATTAGGCTAATTAACTAAAATGTATTAATTATATTTTTAATAAGTATGATGAATCACTTTGACAATGCAGTGATGACATGCAGTACACTGGTGCTGAAGATTGCAATCATGCTATTGCTTGATTGCAGTGTTCGGCGCGAGTGTAATTTATTTTCACTTTTGGGGGGTAATAATTCATTTTAATTGTTGCACAAGCATTTCAATGGATTTTTCAAACAAACAATTTTACTGGTTTTCACGACTCGTTGCAACAGCAGAGAACATATCTTGGGTCGTGGTTTGTCACCGGCATTACAAAAATTCAGTATTAATTTAATTTTCTAACGTGGAGTGCTTTTACTAAAAAGTAAGCGCCGGTAGTGTTTTTTTTTAGGCGTGGAAAGAAAATTTATTGGTTCTTAGTCTTTAGACTCGGGGCCATAAATTTTTCTATAGACGCATAAAGACTTTATTGGTTTCCAGTCTTAAACTCGGGGCCAAAGAATTTTCTATACGCGGGTAAAGAACATTTATTGGTTCGCTGTCTTTAGCATGGGGCCATTAATTTTCTATAGGCATCTAAAGAAATTTTATTGGTTCCCAGTGTTTAGACTCAGGGCCATAAAATTTTCTATAGACGGTGTAAAGCCAATTTATTTGTTCCCAGTCTTTAGACTTCTGGCCATATAATTTTCTATAGGCGGGTAAGGAAATTTTGTAAATTCCCAGTCTTTAGACACAGGGCCATAGACTTTTCTATAGCTGGCTGTAGGTTGTCTTTAGGGATTTCTATGGCCGACCATAGAGGCCATAGGGGTGATAGCCTGCCATATAATTTTCCATAGACGACCATAGACAATTTTTGTATGTGCATAACGCTCACGCGAAACATGACTTCACGCGTGGAATGAATGTTACTAAAACATGACATGTATTGCGAATTTAAGGCCTCTGCATGTCTCAAATGATTCCACTTTATAAATATTTTATTTGCCTTAAAAACATTATTGATTTTAGGCGGGATTGGAACTTACTACCCATCGTTCCAAGCCAAACAAACTGTACGGACTAGTCCACGCAGACCCTTTTTTGTTCTTTATTTCTAGGCCACGTAGACATTCTTGTACGGCCTGGGAACGATCGGGAGTTCATAAGTTTAGCTGTCGCGTTCCACTCCTAAAGGCGAAGCTTAAGCGTCCTCCTGTAATATTATACCAAATACTAGCTTATAGAACTGTAAAAAAAGATCGAGCATACTACCAGATCGTGCTTCGTATGCCGTTTGCCAATCTACTTCATGAGTTGGTTGCCAAGCTTCATATGAAGCACGGGTGACTTGGGGACTCGCTGCCGTTTGTCGACATCTTTTATTGCCAATCGCGTTGCGAGCGGCGCTATCCCATTACGAAGAACCAAAATTGTTAGGTGTCGCCGTTGCGTACAAAGTGACAAGGAACATCTTGACAGGCTTAACGTGGACTCCATCGGCTTTGCTTACCGAAGACATGACTCAAGTATGTTCCTGCGTTGAAGCGACGGAGTCTGGAGTGTGGCAGAAGCTGCGCGCGGTTCTATACTAATTTAAAGAAAATCACAAATAAACAAAGCAACTCTATTACATGAACTGGATTACATCAATATGCGTGTACACGTTTGCAAGTCCGGTCTCAGGGCGCCGCCATCTCCTTCAGTGGGATGCGCTCTTGGGCGCGGCCATAATCCGATTACGACGCCTTAGCAAGGCTTCGTAATCGGATTATGACTCGACCAAGCGCACCCCAGCCAAGCAAGATGGCAGCGCCCTGAAGCCGGACTTGCAAACGTGTAAACGCGGTCATTTTTCAGGTTGGCGTCGCCGCGATGTTCTTCTTTCAAGTTCCTTCGTGCGACTGATCCCCTCCCCCTCCACCCACATTCGCACACAAAGACACTCGCCGAAGCCTTCCCCTCCTTATGAAGGCACCCTACCCCTCCCGGCACACGTCTCCCGAATTCCCCCCGTCGCTCCCTCAGTGTGTAGGTTTACCCACCGTCAGTCAGAGTGTCTGGTTCGCAGCTGCAAGTCGTAAAGTGGTTCGCTAAACGGGCTCATTCGCGGAAGCCGAAACCGCCGAAACCACTGGGGAGGTCCCGATGGTAGCGTATAATTGGGGTCTTCCCCTAATAGACGTTGCTCGCGTATTGTGAAACATGGGGCTCATGTAGGGGAGTTTACCAGTGTTTTCGTTTTCGCATATTCGCGTACAGTTCAGTACACCGCACGCGCAGAAAGGTATCGTGGGATGGTAGGTTTGATGGATGTGTAAAAAATCTCAGGGCGTGCAAGAGGAGGTCTGACCGATATCGATTCCGAGGAGCACCGGAAACTGTAGCGAGTCAACCTGCAACAGCTTCTGCAGCTCCTTTCACGCGTTGAAATCAAGAAGTGCGCGACAAAACGGACAAAGCCCCATTAATGTGACATTTCTGTTTTTTCTCATCGGAAATTAAAAAAAACTTTGAGAAGTTATTGCCACACTAAATACTTTTCAAGACAGTCCTCACCAATTATTCGCGAGTGAAAAGCTATCTGAGTTTTAGTCGTTACAGTCCACGAACCGGCGGATTCAAATATTATTTTATTTCTTGCGGCATCCTTTCTGACTAAAATATAGTTATCGTTTTTATTGAATTAAAAAAACGCAATTATTTAAATCTCACGACCGAAAACAAAGACGAGCGGACAAATAATTCTGTATTCAGCTTCGTTTTTTTTTTTTTAATTTTATTCGCTTCTAAAGGCATGGTTGTGCGTTCTGCTCCTAGAATGTCCTTGACCTGGACTGATAATATATCAAATAACTAAATGAAAAATAAATAAATAAATGTTTTTTTGAAATATTTCGCTATATCGAGTACCTGTACCGATCTCAATTCGCAACTTTCACGACCTATAGGGGGCGCACTGGTGTCTATCAAAATGGCTGTCATCTGGATGATCGTCATAGAACAGCGGTACGAGGCTGGGTCCGCGACGCGTAAGTAATTCTAGTTTTGCGATATACGAGCAGTATTAGAGCCTTACGTTATATTTTCCCGCCAGAAGGGTGTAGGCAAGCCTATTTATTATGAGGCCGATCATCCAGGAGCTAGGGAGCGCGATTCTCACACCGCGGTACCACCATCGCTGAAAGTTGCGATGTGCAGGGATTGTCCGGTAGAATGTTGTAATTCAGAAAACAACTAACTTATATTGTCTTCGCTTTTAGGAACGTCTTCCGCACAATATCCGAAAATTTATTCCTCCGCCGCACTTGTAATGCAATTTTAAAGGTAGCCCAACTGCTCAGATTCCACCGCAAAACACACGAAGTTTTCGTTAGCAGCAGCGGAAGCTACGACTTGACGTCATGCAAAAAGAGCCACGACAGCTCTTGACTGCTGTCTCCGTAAAACAACCTCGTTCTGATAATGACAAGATTTACGGTATTGGGGGAAGCTACGTTGTACACACCATCAACCACGTTGATATATCTGGGAATAAGTCAGCACCCGCGACTCGGAAGTTAGCTTGCCTGATGTGACGTCACGGCACGATCAGCCTTGCGTTCTTGCGACATTTGGCGTGCACTTTCGTAATGATGTTCATGATTGATTTAACAAATATAGGGGAGCCCTTTAATAAAATAAATATTATATCTGACTATATTTATGCCCACGCTACGTTACCAGCACCAAAGCTTCGTAACTTCCAGACTTTGAAGAGGCCTATTAAAGAAGTGTGCTCGAGCAGACTGCCGCTGATTCAGAAGCTTCTTTGTTGCGGTGAAATTGCGAGGATAAAGGAGGACGATTTCTTTCAGTCTTGCTTTCGTAAAGCGTGAGGAAGGAATTGCGGGATCGAAACCACCATCCTGACGACACTCAAGTGTGGCTCATGGATTGGTCACGAGGACTGCGTGAGCACTCTATTTCGGCTCGTAACAATCAATGCCTCAACGAACGCTCGGGTAGTGGCTCGTGTCCAACCACTGCAGTGTTGAGAATAGCTGAACTCAAACAATGCCTGGAGCTCAGCACGCGTTTTCTACATTGCCAGCACCAGCGGGTGGTTATTAGTAACGTTGGCGGCATAGGATAGGTGCCAGGCCACGTGGCCCCTTGTTCTGACTCTAAGTTGAGGGTATGAACGATGCTCATATTTCCCTAATTTTGTTGGTGACTGCCACTGCCTAGAATGAAATATCAAGGCAAGTTTATTCAGGCATTAACGTTAGGGAGTGATTCTAAATATTTAGCGAAGGCGTTTCTGGCCATTTTTTTATTTGCTTCGTGTTCGCTCTAACCATACTCTATTTCACCTTATGGTGTACCGCAGAAAAGGCTACAAGCGCTAGCTCCTTGCTTTAAGGTACATCTCAGTGGCACAAGCTCTCGAGCATTAAGGTACAACCCCACCGTGCATGACGTTTTGTGCTTTTTGACAGCCTTCCAGGTAGCACGCCAGAGGAATGCCCAACTTGGGCACAGGTATGGCAAGAATAAGGGCCAAACTTTGGCGCAGTTAGGTTTTGAACCATGGCACTCATTAGTGCCGAAGTACGGTGCCTAACTATAGCCTTAGTTGGGCGATCCTAGGGCATGCCAAAGCTTGGCTCTTCTCTGGTACGCCAGAGGAGCGCCACAGTTGGTGCCATACTTGAGCCAAAACTGCCATAGGAAATCCTAATCTGGGAATTCGGGGCATGCCAAGGTTTGGCGTTTCTCTGGTACGCCACAGGAGTGCCGAAGTAGTGCCATACTTGAGCCATAACTGCCAGAACAACGCCTAGTTTGGGTATTTGGGATGTGCCAAAGTTTGGCTTTTCTCTGGTCCTCCAGAAGAGTGCCGAAGTGAGTGCCATACTGGAGCCATAACTGCCAAAGCAAAGCCTAATTTGGGTATTTCGGACATGCCAAAGTTTGACTTTTCTCTGGCCCGCCACAGGAGTGCCAAAGTAGTGCCATATTTGAGCCCTAACTGCCAGAGCAACACCTAATTTGGCTATTTCGGACATGCCAAAGTTTGAGCTTTTCTCTGGCCCGCCACAGGAGTGTCGAAGTAAGTGCCATACTGGAGCCATAACTGCCAAAGCAACGCCAAATTTGGGTATTGCGGACAAGCCAAAGTTTGGCTTTTCTCTGGTCCGCCACAAGAATTCCGAAGTAAGTACAATACTGGAGCCATAACTGCCAAAGCAACGCCAAATTTGGGTATTTCGGATAAGCCAAAGTTTGGCTTTTCTCTGGTTCGCCACAGTTGCGCCAAAGTAAGTGCCAGACTTCAGCCTTAACTGCCGAAGTAAATCATAATTTGGGAATTCGGGGCATACCGAAGTTTGGCACTTCTCTGGCTAGTTACTGGAGTGCCAAAGAAGAGCCAAAGAAAGCTCAGAGGCCTGCCGAAATTTGGAATTTCTCTGGTATGCAACAGAAGTGCTCTTTCACGCACTCCAGAAAGAAAATTAAATTAAAGAAGCGTTGAAAACACGATGGTCAGATCTCACCATCTGCGTTCCCACGCAGCACGGCGATACTTGGCAGTGTAGTGCAGTACCGGCTGTAAGTCAGTTCCAATATCGCTCAAATGTCTAGTTTTGCACCACCGTTCAATATCAGGCAGGTGTTGCCTTTCCCTCAGTGTGAGAGAGAGGAGTGTCTGGGTTGATGCTGTCAAATGCTTCAAATTAAGTTTAAAAAAAATCATCCCCGCCAGGATTCTATTTTAGCTCCCCCGAGTGTGAAGCGGGCGCAATACCACAGAGCCACTGTCGCTCTCGCTTTTTGTTATCGCTAGAATTTATTTGACAGTGCTCAATCGCAATGCAAGTAACGCACAGAGCTGTACTCGCTCTTGTAATGCGCCGCCTAATAATGATATCTGTTGAGGAGACGTGCGCACATCAGTCTCGCGCAGCGCTTGCTCGACGGCGCCAGTTTCTGCAACTTCGAACCATTCTCACTGCGGGTCCCGATATTGGCGTGTGTACCTACGCGCGAACGCATCAATCTGGCGAAAGCCTGGTTCCGCCGCGGCAAAACATTTAGCCTTCCTTTGGCCTGGAGAAATCAAGAAACACCCAAAATAAAATCAAAAGTTGCGAGCAGAATAAAACTTGATTTCTGTTTAATTAAGTTGCAGACCACCCGCGTACATCCAATACCTGATGAGCCGAACTGCAAGGCAGTATGCCTAGTTCTGACACTTGTTTGGCGACATTGGCCCGTAGCTGCCAGATGACAGCCGAACTTTCAGGAAGCGAAGTCTAACTTTGGCACTTGTTTGGTGACTCGGGCCCAAAGATGCCAGATGTCGGCCGAACTACAAGGCAGTAAGCCTAACTCTGGCACATCTGTAGCGATTTTGGCCCGAAGGTGCCAGACGAGAGTCGAACTATCAAAACGTTAAGCCTAACTTTGGCATTTGTTTTGCAATTTTGGCCCAAAAGTGCCAAATATCAGCCGATGTACCGGGCAGTAAGTCTAAAGGCCTGTTCACACGATGCATTTTTCTCGCGCATCTAGTGTCGCGAAATGTAGTTTCGCAAAATGGTTGCGCCGTCTGAACGAGTCCGAAAAGGACGCGCGCATCTAAAAAAAGTTGCGCGCACACCTCGCTTCTAGAGCGAGCTTTTGCTGAAACTTTGCCGAGTCCTGTCAATCACTCTGAGGGCGCCGCCAATGACCGCTGAGAAACGCTCTCACGTGACCTTTGAGGGGGGAGCGAGCTGTTTGAGAAGACCACTTCACTGCCGGTGTTGTAGCCGAGTCAAACTTGAAAAAACCGAAACCACGAACGGTGGATACTGCCGGCGCTTCCGCAAGCACGTCAAGCACCACTGACAGAAAAGTGAGTAGCATATCGGAAAAAAAATCCAGCGATGGACGAAGACAATTAGCGGGAGTTGGCGAGATTAGAATAGTGCTCATAGCGTTGTTGTCGTGACGATACCGCTGGATAATACCCCTGTTACACGGGCACCCTCAACCGTGGTTAACTCAGCTTTAACTGCTGTTACGCGGCACCACAGTTACCGCACTATACTCTCAGACAGCTATTTCAGAAGAAGTGAAGAGCGCGTGTGCACTGCTTTGATGGGTGCTCAAAATGCTCAAGCGCACGTTCGCCAATAGCTTTGACTGCATAGCCGCAGAATGTTGTCCGCAAGTATTGTGCGCTAACTGTGGCTTAGCGTAACTGCAGTTAAGTGCGCCCGTGTAAGTAAACTGAAACCAAGTTTGCTTTGTTTACAAGCGAATGTGAAACCATTTGCGCTCTCTGAAACAGTGCACAGTAAAATCGGGGCAGACATGGGCGCCGAGAAGTAACCAGATTGGGCACGTAGCGTTTCTATGAATACCATGTGCATTGATAGGAGCTTTGGCAATGAATTGGCAGCGTACGGGCTCGGCGCCGGCACATGTCCTGCACGTAAAGGTGTCCGCCTCAATCGGCTTTGCGCACATGCGAGATCGCTCCAAGTAGTGCAGTATGTGAGAAAAAAAAAATTAAAGTGAATTGACTGCATAAAATGCGCAAAGCAGGTCCCCAGATAAATAGCGATCTGATTCGGAGCGCCACATCATGGTCAACACCGAAACTATTTTCGCGAGTCTAAACGTCATCGTTGTTGCACGTGAAGCGGTACGTGTGAACGAGCACATTTCGCGAAACTTGAGTGTCGAGAAACTGTTGCGCGCCTAAAAGATGCATCGTGTGAACAAACCTTAACTCAGGCACATCTGTGGCGATTTTGGCCCGAAGGTGCCAGATGAGAGTCGAACAACCAAAAAGTTTAGCCTACCTTTGCATTTGTGTGGCAACTTTGGCCCGAAAATGCCAAATATCAGCCGAAGTACCGGGCAATAAGCCTAAATCTGGCATTTGTTAGGCGATTTAGGCACAAAGATGCCAGATGACAGCCGAGCTACGAGGCAGTGAAGCCTAAGTTTTGCACTTGTTTGGCGAATTAGGCCCAAAATACCCAGACTCTTGCCAAGGAAGCTCAGGTTTGGCTCTACTTTGGCTTCTTCTGGCTTTTCAAGGCCCTAAACTCCCAGACAAAAGCCAAATCGTGGCCCAGAACTCTGTGCTACCTGGGTTATAACTGACTTTCTATGTATCTTACAATTATAAAATTAATGTCAAATTAAAGAGCTGTTTTTTAACGGTACGTTAATATGTCAAATTAAAGAGCTGTTTTTCAAGGATACGTTAATGTCTGGATATTAAAATTATTTTTAGTTGTTAGACAATTATTCGGCTTTTAATAGACCACAGTCTCTAATATTTAAAAAAAATGAAAGCCGTTTACAACTCTCTGTAACGCCGGATTAGAGAGCAGCTCTTCAGGAGGAGGATGGAAGGGTACTGAGGGATAGGATGGTAGGGTACTGAGGGATAGGTGACTACCTGAGGTCACGTGACCTCGGAGGGGGGGGGGGGGCACGTGACCTCAGGGGGTCACTTGACATCGGGATGTCACGTGACCTCAGCGGGGGGTCACGCCCCTATTGAAAAAAATGTCTGTGAGGCCCACTAGGATTTCCTGTGAGGGAATGAGAGGCCTTTTAGGATATCCTGAAATGTCTGATGGGCCCACCAGGCTCCTCTACTAGGTCTGTAGGGCCCATCAAGATATCTTTCTGAGAGGTATGCGTTCGTTCAGGCAGGGTCGTTTTAAAAGGTCTGTGTGGCCCTTCAGGGCCGTTCTAAAGGGTCTGTGAAACCCACCAGGCATTATCGGGAGGACCTCGCAGAATTCATCCGAAGACGGTAGTGCGTAAACGTGCTGTGATCATCGGCAGCCCACTTCGGTGACGCGAGTGCGTAAACCTGTTGTGTCGCTCTTTATATTGGTTCATAGTGTAGACAAAGCGAACATTGCTTTGATCGAGACTCATTGAGTGCAAACGATGCCCACATATAGCCGCCCATTGAGAACAGATAGAAGTCTATCGAGCTAGCTTTATCAAACAATCTCGGCTCAAGAATTCGGCGGTGCGAGTTGGCCACCCAGCGGCCCAGCCACCCGCCGAACAACTAAGTAAGCCAAGCCGGTCGGAAATGTGTGACACATGCGACGGACAACAGACGGACTTATACGTATTGCTTATATTTACTTACATTTCCTAGCACCGTCTGCGTGTATACAGCGTTTCAATATTTACGAATTCAAGGTCCACCAGCGCGTGATTGTTGCTTCAGAAACGAAACGTTGAAAATGCCATTTATTGAAAGTTGCCGGCATAGGATTGCGGCTTCCAAACGTGTCTTCGGGCTGCCGAAGCGAATCTCGGCCGCACCCCCGCACTATGAAGATCTCTCCTTAACTTTGGAGAGGGGGTTCTTACCAGCGCGTGACTGGTAAGAATCAGAGTCGCCGTGACATCCCCGCGTCCGGATTGGTCAATTTGCTGCCGCTGGCAACGGTCGTAGGTCGGCGGGAAAGTCTTTGTTCCTGTTGGCTGTCAGGACTGACGCTCGGTGAGCTCGTGCGAAGGCGCTGTTTGTGCGAATGAAGTCTATGTATTTCTGCGGCGACTTTCCTCGTCAGGTTCTTCGGGAGTTGGGGCGTCCTGGGGCTGTTTTCGATATCTGGGTGGTGCATACGGATGGCCCAACTCACCAGGAGTCGTGCGTCCGAGAACGCAGCCACGCTGGAGGTCGGACAAGCGTCCTCGCCCTGGGCCGAAGCCGCCAAGCGGTCCGCCTCCTCATACCCTCGAGTGCCGCAGTGGGCCGGCAGCCACTGGAAGGCATTTCTCCATTCTTAGCGCTGCAGCATGATCGCCGCGCTCGCCGACTCTCCGGTGAGCGGTGGTGCACGCTCCGGGTTGGCGTGCTGGGTCAGTGCCGCCTTCGAGTCGCTCAGGATAACCAGGCGGTCGGGCGTACTCTCTGCTTCAGCCAAGGACAGTGTCCGGCGAAGCGCCGTCAGTTCGGCTGTCGCCGAGCGTGCAAAGAAAAGGCGCTCCGCTGCTCGTGCTCCGAAGTCTGCCGACACCGTGCTGTGGCTGTTACTGTGCGTGCGTCGTGGTCGACGGACTCGTCCATGTAGCATCGCGCCCATCCCTTGAAGCGCTCTTGTGCTTCGGGCCCTCGAGGTCGGCGTTGAGTTCCACTCGAGCGGTGCATCTGTTCTGTTTTATTAGCTGAACTACCTTACGTCTGAGGAATATACCCAGTGGCATTGTGAGTACCTCGAAATATAT
Organism: Ixodes persulcatus; assembly: GCA_013358835.2. NCBI lineage: Eukaryota > Metazoa > Arthropoda > Arachnida > Ixodida > Ixodidae > Ixodes > Ixodes persulcatus. Next base: position 91,792 of record JABSTQ010004183.1, read on the forward strand.
ATATATTTTGCGACAAAGAACTCGGTTGTCCCTATTTGATTTTATCACTTGTCTGCAGCTGCTTGCGCGCGGGTTTGAGTAAACGCTTTACATACATTTTGATTGTCACGGCTTCCCGGAATCTGCATTTCTAAGGGCCGGTTGCACCAACGCCGCTTAGCGCAAAGCGGAGCTTAGCCGGCACCTAAGCTAAGTTTCGGTTTCGTTCGGTTGCACCAAAATCGCTTATCGCTAAACCTAGCACTAAAATATTATAGGAGACCTGTTTAGATAAACATGATTGATGAATTGCTTGCATACGCAGTGCCACAGGTCTTCATATTGGCGAGGAACGCTCTCACTACGATGACGCTCCTATAGCGATCTTTGCGCGGCTGGTTCAGATCAACCCTATCGAAACTTCGAAAATCAAAAAAGACCGAAATGATGATTACCAAAGCAACAGGAACTGATCAGCGAATCTCCTTGCGAGGGTTCAGTCGTCTGTATGTTAATATATCTTTGTGTCCTGCAATCAGTCAGGGAAGGCAATGGCGCTATTCTCCCAGGATACAACTCCGTGATGTTCTTGTGGCGCCCTCTTAGGATGTCGATTCGTGACGTCACGACAAGGGTTCGCTTCCCCATGTCGTCATGAGTTCTGACCCTGGCTACTTCACATCAGATTCGACAAGTAAGATGGTGTGTTTAAAAAGCACTGTAGAAGCTAGGAGCCATCGCGTTTTTAAACCAGCAGCGTCGAAGGTGACATTCTGACAAAGTTATTATGCCCGTGATTTGGCCAATCGTGAAAAGCCGACCACCGCGACGTTTTTGGTCGCGGACGTCGCTAGTACACACCACTGCTACACCACTGCAATGTTTACGAAATCGTAGCTTTGCCTGCAATATTCACACATCGGCACGCGCAATTTTGTAGCTACAGAAAACGTTCATTGCGCACGGCATACCCACAATACTCGCGGACAACTTTCTTTGGCATTTCAGAAGTTCTAGAGTGCGCGTGCACAGCTTTGATGGGCGCTCAAGATCTTCAAGCGCATGCGTGCCCACAGCTTTGACTGCGTAACTACAGAAAGTTGTCCACAAGTATAACACGGAAAATGGCATCGGGTAGAAGCCCCTTTATGAAATGGTCAAGAGATAGAGAGAGAAAAAAAAAAGGATTGTGTTTTGCAGAGACTTCCAGCTTGAAATTGTCTACATTCGTTTCCAACGTCCACTTTGGCTACCAGATGCAAAAGGAACATGACAATATAAGGTCTGGTTTTAGAGCAAGGACGCAAGTATTCCTCACAGCGAGAGAGAAGGACGTAAAAACCAACGCCAGCTACCGTAACGAGCTTCCGCTGGGGTTTCTCTGCTCACGAATTGAAGACATCCGAACACTGACGCAGCACACGTGTTAATTTTATTGCCCTGCGTTCCTGCGCTGGCCTGCGCTATGTAACAACACTACGGCATTGATATTTCTTAGGTCTTGTATAATTCGTGTTCTTTCTAATATATATATATATTTTACTGTTTGGCTTTTGCAAACCGCGCCGTGAAGCGTCAATATTTTGTTCGAGTAAAGATGCCTCAATGAATTCAGAGCGCAGCTCTTAAGCGCCCGTTTCCGGGTTTCGGGGTGTCGCCGTCGGCGTAACCGCCCAGCTAAATTTAGTGGGAAATTGAATTAGTGTTGAGATCACGTGACGTCGATTTTCCCTCTAAATTTAGAGGGGAAAACGACGTCACTTGACTTCGTGTCAAGTCACCTATGAACAAATTCAGTTTCTCCGATAGATTTAGCGGAAAGACTGACGTCACGTGACCTACGAACCAATCTGAATTGTACGGAGGAGGGGAGGGGCATACCCTCTTCTCCGTACCCTTCCCTCCTCCTCCTCAAGAGCTGCGCTCTAATTTCGCGTTACAAAGATTTGTAAGCGTCTTTCTTTTTTTTTTCTCTTTCAGTGTGGTGCCACTTTATACAGCGTTCATAGATCTATCAGTTGGCAAGCTTCCTATAAAAAGCGTCGTTAGAAAACGGCTCTTCCCTGTCGCCTGCACGCGAGCAAATACAAGCGGATAACGACCCTACCGAAACCGCTCGCATGGCAACGGAAAAGCACCGTTTTCGAACGAAGCTCTTTTTGTGCATCCGATGCGCCAATGCACGAGGCACGTGCTCCGTGCAGCCCTTGGAAGCAAATCTCGGCAACACTGAAATGAGCGGCTTTTGGAAGTAAATGACAGTGGAGCACTCGCTCGTGGCAACTGTCTTGCACGAGTGAGCACCAATGGTTCGCAGCACTTGTAAGGAACGCAAAGCGTGAGGTTCGTCAGGGGGCGTGAGGCTCATACAGAGCCACGTGTTGGGAGAGTTTGGCCATACATTGGTTTGAATAAGCGAGCATCTCGGGGACAACCACAGGCCGCGAAACAGCCCCCAGCGGTGATCATGAGCTCTAAAAACGGGACTCCACTAACTTAAGCCGTTTTAGCATCGCTCGAGTAGAAAGGTATAACTCTTTGTTACTGAAAACTTGGCGCATGTAAGGTTGTCGTCACGCGCATATCCAAGGGTAGAATAAAAGAACGTGCGCTCCAAATCAGGCCCGACTTGCTAGAAACTACTAAAAACAGCGTCTCAGCTGAGACGGGGAAAGAAAGCACTGCCAAAGCCAGCGCACGAGCCAAGCGGGACTCCGCCTCTCAAGACGCTTGCGCGCCCCACCATTTGCACTGTTTTCTTTCAGCCACTCTCAGCTTAGACGCTGTTCTAGCAAGCCGGCCCAGAGCAAACAGTCACCGATACTCCATCTGCACAAACATCAGCAGTGCAGACGAAGGCTTGGCCACGAGCGCGTGGCTTTGGAAAGTGCCTCCTGTGCACGAGTTCTCGTACAAACAAAAGCATTTCGCAGAGCTAGGCTCACGCGCCTGTGCCTTTGTCTTTACTCCGGACATTTGTGAGAGGAAGTAGAGGCCGAGATTGAACGCTTCTATTTCACGCTTTAAATGTCGTTTGCAATATTGTGACGTCGCGGTCTCCTGATTGGTCGACGCTGTGTCGTACCTTTAGTTTACGCTCTAACCGCGGGGGGAGTTTTCGGCGCTGGCGGCGGCCTTTGCTCCGCCCATTGTCCAAACTCTCCTAATATACGGCTCTGACCTGCCGCTCTGACCTGCCGTCGTTCGAAGCGCCATCTAGATTTTCGTTTCATAACTGTGCGTTCCAAAGAGCAGAGCTGAAGCGCCACCTATAGACCTTTTCTGTTTCCTGTCGTTCTCAGTCACGTGGGTTCCGTATCTGGTATGAGGGGCGAAAAAATAATAAAACGTTTGAACCTGGAATATGCGAGAAAATATAGCTGAGGCAAATCAGGAATGTGTGACAATCACGCATTTTTCGTAAACACCTTCTAGCTTCGGGGAGAGATCAAAAAGATGTTTTACCGCATACCAGAAGTGACGATATTCAAGATGGCTGCGCGCTTGCGGAAAAGGTGTATACTCGTTTTCACCTCAAGAAAAAAGGACGTTTTGCGCATTGTTCATACGCCGGGCGAAGTAGTTCTTACAAGATTTGGTTGTCGGAGGAAGAAGCGATACTTTTGGCGTTTGAAACGTATACGTCTTGATTAGATAACATATATCTTATCTAAAATGCACCTACATATATAATAATTCTCCTCGTAAAAGGGAAAATTAGTAATGCTCCGCCAGGAGCCGGACTTTTTTTACTTCGGTTGTTGAGGTGAAAACGGGTATAGACGCCGTGCTTCGAAACGTACGTATTCCGATTCCCATAGAATACACCGCAGTTACCAAAGCAGCCGTCCGGCGGCGCGTCAAGCGACGCCAGGCTAACGCCAGGCGAGTCGTGGTGAGTGAAGGGGGGTGAGGGGGGGGGTGTACTCTTCGTGCATGCAGCGTCTATGAGCAGTTCCGTAACCGTAACTAATAAATTTGACCCTGGTATCCTGGGTTCAATTCTCACCCCTGCCCATTTCGATCTGGATGAGCATCGTACCTTATTTACAATGTAGCGCAAACACAACACAGAAAGGAGACGGATAGGAAAGAACGGAAAGGGATAGGAAAGAACGGATACAAAAAAACGAATCTAGACATACTTTTCTTAATTTAGCGGGTAAAAAAATATTTTTGAATCATCATTTTCTTCTTTTTTGGGACGTTCTTGCCTATCCATGTCTCCTTCCTTTGTTGTCTTGGCGATACATTCTAAATATGCAAAACCAACTAGCCCAACAGCTCATTTTGATAGAGCATCATACCGGCGTGCGGTCGTGTATCACTAACGCGTGATGCACGTTGAGGACCCCAGGCTAGCGGTTTTACTGCACTGGCGAAATTTCTTATCTACAGCTGGGAGACTTCTCGCCCGTTGAGGCTGATCAAGTTCTAGGATGTATGAAAATACACACAACCCAATTTTAAAGAGGGGGATTGCACGCAGAGCGACAAGCCACTGCCATGCTTCTGCTCGTGCAGGCACGCCCGTGCAAAAGCAAGCTTGTCAAGGCTACGTTCACGAGACCTTTTAAAAAAAAATGGCTCCTGTTTAGTTCCATTTTCAGTGTTCGTGCGTATGGTGCGTGATTTGCTCGCTTTGCCATGCGACGAACATCCGCGTGCTGGGCTGAGGAGATCACACGCTGGGCTGAGGTCTTGTAAATATTACAAATGTGTACAGTTGGCGACAGGCAAAGAATTCAGTGGAAGCTCCGCCTCCAGCACGCGCTTGTTGCCTCTCACCGGTCTTCGGCTGCGCGTGCGATAAAGTGTTACCAAACGCAGAAAGCTCGAGATTGAGGCGGAGCGCGCATTGAAGTCATTTGGCGAATTCCGCAAGTAGACTTGAAGCGGTTACGGAGCGCTTTTTTCTTGGTGTCTTTATGCGCGTGGAAACGTGAGCTAGCTTTGAGCATGGAGCGGTTTTGGATCACTCCAAATCTATCAGCGGAATTCGACATTAGCCTGTCATAGATTAGATCAAATTCAGAGAAAACGCTTACTACTAGAAACGCCTGGCGCATTTTCGTGACACGTCCACTCGGTGGCGCTCGCTACGCTATGAGCCGAGAGCCGTATATTAGGAGAATAGGCGGAGCAAAGGCCGCCGCCAGCGCCGAAAACTGCCCCCACGGCTAGAGCCTAATCTAAAGGTACGACACAGCGTCGACCAATCAGGAGACCGCGACGTCACAATATTGCAAACGACATTTAAAGCGTGAAATAGAAGCGTTCAATCTCGGCCTCTACTTCCTCTCACAAATGTCCGGAGTAAAGACAAAGGCACAGGCGCGTGAGCCTAGCTCTGCGAAATGCTTTTGTTTGTACGAGAACTCGTGCACAGGAGGCACTTTCCAAAGCCACGCGCTCGTGGCCAAGCCTTCGTCTGCACTGCTGATGTTTGTGCAGATGGAGTATCGGTGACTGTTTGCTCTGGGCCGGCTTGCTAGAACAGCGTCTAAGCTGAGAGTGGCTGAAAGAAAACAGTGCAAATGGTGGGGCGCGCAAGCATCTTGAGCAGACCGCGGCGTCACAATATTGCAAACGACATTTAAAGCGTGAAATAGAAGCGTTCAATCTCTGCCTCTCTACTTCCTCTCACAAATGTCCGCAGTAAAGACAAAGGCAGAGGCGCGTGAGCCTAGCTCAGCGAAATGCTTTTGTTTGTACGAGGACTCGTGCATAGGAGGCACTTTCGAAAGCCACGCGCCCATGACTTTGTCCGCACTGCTGCTGATGTTTGTGCAGATGAAGTACCGGTGACAGTTTGCTCTGGGCCGGCTTGCTAGAACAGCGTTTCAGAGACTGGTTGAAAAAAAAAAAAACAGTGCAAAAGGTGGGGCGCGCGAGCGTTTTGAGACGCGGAGTCTCGCTCGGCTCTTGCGCTGGCTTTGGCAGTGCTTCCTTTCCCAGTCTCAGTTGAGACGCTGTTTCTATACTTCGTCATGGACTATTGTTAGCCGCGCGTGCCAAAAGCCCGAGCTAGTTGCTTTGGATGAAGCCTCGGCGGCTGCACGACCGCTCGTGCAGCGAGTGTTCCAGTCAAGGCAGTGGAAGCTAGCCGCTCGCGAGCGCTTGCACAGCCTTCGCAGTTAGTCCGTGCTATTAGCGGCGAGAAGTTTGGGTGGCGCCCTCCTGTGGTTCCCCCTTGTGACGTCATTACCTTGCAAACAACAAGTTGGATGGTGTTCGTTGTTAGCATGGTGGAAGCTTGAAATCATTGCGCTCTCAAAGGAACACTGCCAACACCGTCAAAATTAAAGTTCTTTCATTCCTCTTATTTCCGTCGATGATAAATCCCCTTTCCGACGTCATAGGCAGCGTTCGGCCAATCGTGGAAGGCCGACCACAGCGACGCTTTCGGTCGCGCACGGGGCTAATAGACCTTTCCAATGTTTACAAAATCACAGTCCAGCGTGCGATCTTCACAGCCCAGCACGTGCGTGTCCGTCGCTTCGGAAAGCGAGCAAAGCACGCGCCATACGCACGAACGCTCAAAATGGCACCGGCCACAAGCTCGTGTTTGGAAAGGTCTATAAGGTGAGATGAAGTATTAGCGGCGAGATGTTTTAGTGGCGCCCTCATATGGTTACCTTTCGTGACGTCATTACCTTGCGAACAAAAAGTTCGATGGTGTTTGTAAGGAGCATGGTGGAAGCTTGAAATCATTGCGCTTTTAAAGCAACACTACCAACACCGTCGAAATTGAAGTTCTTCCATACCTCTTATTTCCGTCGATGAGAAATCCTTTGCTGACGTCATAGTCAGTATTCGGCCAATCGTGGAAGGCCGACCACAGCGACGCTTTCGATCGCGCACGTCGCCAATAGCAAGTCGGCCCTGGTTTGGAGCGCACGTTCGTTTATTTTCCTTTGAATATTGGCGTGACAAAAACCTCACACGCGAAACGTTTTCAGACACCAGTAGCTAAACCTTTTCCCTCTAGCGACGCTAAAACGGCTTAAATTTGTCGTGTCACAAATGTAGAGCACACAACCACCGCTAGGGGCTGTTTCGCGGCCTGTGGTTGGCCCCGAGGTCGCCCCTGCCCGCCCGGACACGAACTCACCCGGCGCCCCCTCTCAAGAAACTACAACCGTCATCCCACCGTCTTTGAAACTTGGCCCCGACCATCAAGCTTCTTCACCCGGATACGAACTGCCCCACGCTTCCCTCTCAGGGAAGTTCCAACGGTCACCCCGCCGAAATTCGGACCCGACCGTAGCATTGTATAAACGTTTGCCCATCCGGAACTCTCCCTACGGTTCTAAGGAAACTCCAACCGTCATCCCGCCGTTTTTGAAACTTGGACTTGACCGTAGCATTCTATAAATACCACCCGCGTTCATCTGTAAAATTTCTTCCTGACGAAGCCCGGACTCCGGCCGAAACGTCGAAGAATAAACCGTCCGCTGTTGCTGCTTTCACCAAGGGTTTCTTTTCTTCTCAGTTATACCCACCCCTTCGGCCCCCCGCCGCCATGCCCGCATTGTGTATATATATATATATATATATATACAATACGGGCACTTTCACGTCATCGTACGTGGTCTCCGAGGGGATATAAACAAACATATGCAGATGAATGAACCGTACTTAATCTAATGAATCAAAGAATCAAAGTTTTCAGGAACCCGCCGAAAGCCAAAAATTGGCGGAGCCAGGATTTGAACTCTGGGCCTCCCAATGTCCGGTCGGGTGTGCTAACACTCCACCTTGGCTTTCTGGCGTTTCCTATCTGTCTTATTAATGCACAAGAAACGAAATGTATCCAATTGGAGGTGTTCTGGAAACACACGCCGCCGCGTGGAACGCGGTACGACGCTTAGTGTCACGTGGTACGTGCTCGTTTGTGCTCCAGAAATCCTCCCACTGTTTGTCTCGTCATCCCCTCGTTTATATCCCCTCGGAGACCACGTACGATGACGTGAACGTGCCCGTATTGTATATTCAATAACGTGGCTCTTGATTCTCGCAGATGATGATGATACCGTGTCTCTAAAGCTCATAAACAAAGAAGACTACTACATGTACACGTGACGAGACAAACAGTGGGAGGATTTCTGGAGCACAAACGAGCACGTACCACGTGACACTAAGCGTCGTACCGCGTTCCACGCGGCGGCGTGTGTTTCCAGAACACCTCCAATTGGATACATTTCGTTTCTTGTGCATTAATAAGACAGATAGGAAACGCCAGAAAGCCAAGGTGGAGTGGTGTAGAGGTTAGCACACCCGACCGGACATTGGGAGGCCCAGAGTTCAAATCCTGGCTCCGCCAATTTTTGGCTTTCGGCGGGTTCCTGAAAACTTTGATTCTTTGATTCATTAGATTAAAGGGGTCATGAAACGATTTTCCTACTTCTTCCTCCTTAGCTTTAATCCTCAACTCAAATGCGAATTGTGAAATCACGTGGTCGTGACATTCCTTCGGCACCGGTGCGATGACTCCTATACTTCGTTTCACTTTATCTGCGAGCGAAGCCAAAGCTAGAAGCGCGAGACCAGCGCTTTTTGCATTTCTCCCCAGCTCGCGCGCTCGAGCAAAGCCTGAACGCATGGAGCTTCCGTGCTCGCGCTTCCAGTTTTGCCTTCGCTCGCACATAAGGTGAAACGAAGTATAGGTTCCACCGTGCTTTTTATGCACACCATAGAACTTGTCATTCCCCAGTGACAATAAGTTCCGTCAGGGCACTCATTGGCCACGAACGCGAATCCAAATATTCGTCGACGGTTTGATTGTTGACGAGCGCATACTTCCGATTGACGCATTCTCGTGTCCAATGCGTGAGCTGGGCTCTGCTGACGTCAGTTTGGCGCCGGTGACGCGCTTTTGGAACCGAGGATGTATCATAGTGAAAAGGCGGAGAGCTTTCGAAGGCAAGAAGGTACAAAATAGTCCGCTATATTTTCAAATGTTCGTACCGAAAAGCTGGCTTTTGACTTTCTAGTCTCTTTCTTTTGACCAACAAAACGATATGCGATTAGTAAAGTCCCAATTTAATATCATTCATCCCAACCCAAAATTCGTTTCATGGCCCCTTTAAGTACGGTTCATTCATCTGCATATGTTTGTTTATATATATATATATATATAATGTATGTATATATATATATGTATGTATATATATATATGTATATTGTGAGGACGTTAAAAGGGTGATTTAATGAGGACTGGATAGAGGTGTTCAAGCGACAAGATCGTTGTGCACCAGCTGAAGAGCGCGCGCAGCTCGGCCCTCCTTTTTCAGCTTCGTCTTCTTCTCTCTAACACTTCCCACGGGCGGATAAAGGGCCGGTCCACCGGCCTTGGTGTCTTCAGTCGTGGAGTGGGTGGAAAGGTTTCATGCCGGAAACATGATCAATGTCACGTGACTTCGTGCGGTGATCTCTAGGTGGTGCAACTGGTTCCACTTCGTAGCTTGTAGAAGAGAGACGGCGGAGAATGCGAAACGGCCCAGTGTATTTCTGGAGCCGTGTTTCACATTTACCAGGCTTACGGAGTGGGGTGGCGAGAAGGACTTCGTCACCAACGTTGTAGGATGCTTCGCCATTTGTCTGTGCGTAACGGAGCTGTTGTTGCTGCTGGGATCGTAGAGTTTGAAAACGCGCAAGTTGTCGAGCATCCTCCGCGCGGCAGATGACCTCTGAAGGATACGACGTGTGAGGTTCATAGACGGAGGGTAAAATAGTATCAAGAGTTGTAACTGGTTCACGGGCGAATAACACGTAATTCGGTGAGAAGCCTGTCGTTGACTGACGTGTGGTGTTATAAGCGAAGGTAACATATGGGACAATAGCGTCCCAGTTTGTATGATTTTCCGCGACGTACATCGACATCATCTCTGATAACGTGCGGTTGAGGCGTTCTGTTAGTCCGTTGGTTTGGGGATGATAAGCGCTGGTCAATTTACGAGTTGTGTCAGCCAAACGCAAAAGATCATCGAGGAGCTTAGCTATAAAAGGAGTGCCCCGATCGCTTATTATGACATGGGGTGCACCATGCCGGAGGAGAATGTTGTGCAGAAAGAAAGTTGCCACTTCTTGGGCTGTGGCGGTTGAACACAGGCTGTTTCGGCGTATCTGGTGAGATAGTCTACGTCGACAATTATCCACCGGTTGTTGTTTGTAGACGAAGGAAATGGGCCGAGGCAATCGATTCCGATCGTTTAGAAGGGTCGATGAGACGGGGTTATGGAATGCAAAGGGCCGGATGACTGGGTGGTTCGAGTCTTGTGAAGCTGACATTTGTGACACGTGCGAATGTACTTGTTGATGGTGCGATACATGCCGTTCCAGAAGTAGTTTGAACGCATGCGGAAGTATGTCTTTGCGAAACCGAGATGTCCAGTGGTAGGGTCATCGTGGTGTGCTTAGATGATGTCTTTTTGGAGGGTCCGAGGAACAACGAGCAGCCAGAGTCGTCCATGTGGCTCGTAGTTCCGTCTATAGAGGACACCATCACGAAGAGGGAAGAGACGAGCGCGCTGTTGAGCGTGTCGCGTGAGATATCCAGGAAGCCCTATGAAGCATTGTATTAGTGGCCGGATATTCTGATCGGACGCTTGAGCAGCTGCGATGTCAACGGTATCTAACAGAGCGATGGAAGAATCGTGGTCGCTTGGAGCGTGATGTGAAATGTCAGTGAGCAGAGGACATCGGGACAGCGCATCGGCATCGAGATGACGCTTTCCTGACTTTAAAACAATGCTAAAGTCGTAGTCTTGAATTTTCAGCGACCAACGTCCAAGGAAGCCAGATGGAGTTTTAACACTGGCAAGCCAGCATAGGGCGTGGTGGTCTGTGACAATTTTAAAATGGGTGCCATAAAGATATGGTCTGAATTTCAATATCGCCCATATTAGTGCTAGACATTCACGCTCTGTAATACTGAAATTTCTTTCACACTTAGTTAGACTTCGACTAGCGTATGCTATGACGCGTGGGCGACTATTTACATTTTGTGCCAGAACAACCCCTATGCCATGTCCACTGGCATCCGTTCGGATTTCCATGTCAGCTCCCGGTACGAAGTGGCCAAGTATTGGGACGGAGATGAGTGCACGTTTAAGAGATAGGAATGCCTTGGCCTGGGAGGGTCCCCATTGGAATGTAGTGTGATTTCGAAGCAGTTCGTTTAGCGGTTAGGCGAGATTCGAGAAACGAGGAACGTCGCACCTCCACCACTTCTGAGGACGTTAAAGGGGTGATTTAATGAGGACTGGATAGAGGTGTTCAAGCGACAAGATCGTTGTGCACCAGCTGAAGAGCGCGCGCAGCTTGGCCCTCCTTTTTTAGCTTCGTCTTCTTCTCCCTAACAATATATATAATATATATAATATATATATATATATATATATATATATATATATATATATATATATATATATATATATATATATATATATATATATATATATATATATATATATATATATATATATATATATATATATATATATATATATATATATATATATATATATATATATATATATATATATATTGCCACAGTTAACAAACGCCTCGATTGTTCGCGCATGACAGCGCTCCTCAGTCTTTTTCAGTTCTGCACGGGGCTCGCGCCTGGCGCGCTCTCGTGCCCTGCGCAATTTTCGAAGCACTGCAAGCAGATCGACCGGACCGGCCCTTCGCCTTTTTCTTTGATCCTGCTTTGCAGTCCGCTCATTAAACCCTTCTTGGGTCCTACCACTGCCAACGTTTCCTTCGCCTATTGTGACAATATATGTGTATATATATACAGGGTGTTTTTTTTTTTTTTAAGCTTAACAGGTTTGTTTAAAAAAAGCCGTGAAAGTTACACTTATGAAGCTTATGGAGGTGAGTTATACGGCCAGGGGGACATATTATAGGGGGCTAATCGTAACGATCAGTCGGCTAATTAATTAAAATTCGTTAATTAACTTTTTAATTAATGAAAATAGACATATGGTTCTAATTAGAAACTTGCTCAGCGTCATCGAAAACCCCTAAATCAGTCATTTTCAGAAAGACTTTGAGCGCGTGAGAAGCGTAGTAGTGCACTAAAGTTACCACTCGTGGAGCGGGTACAAGGCTGGGGCTAGATAACAGACGGAAAAATCGCACGGGCGCCTTGTCGCAACCTCTAGTTTTGTACCCGCTCCACGAGCGGTAACTTCAGTTTACTACTACGCTTCTCACGCGCTCAAAGTCTTTCTGAAAATGACTGATTTAGGGGTTTTCGACGACACTGAGCAAATTTCTAATTGGAACCGTATGTCTATCTTCATTAATTAAAAAGTTAATTAACAAATTTTAAGTAATTGGCCGACTGATCCTTACGATTAGCCCCCTATAATCTGTCCCCCTGGCCGTATAACTCACCTCCACAAGCGGCATAAGTGTAACTTTTACGGCTTTTTTTAAACAAATCTGTTAAGCTTAAAAAAAAACACCCTGTATATATATATACAGGGTGGATTGGATATCCTACCCGGAGGCACGAATGGCCTGAAACAAGCATAGCGTCTACTCTGCTGTCAATACCGAGTGAACAGGACAGCTCCATACTTCCAAAGGAACTCCCGAGCCCGAAAATAGCCCCAAAAGCGGGAAGCCTTAAGATCCTAAATTTTGCACCGTATAACCCACATTATCATATAAAATAAAGAATGGACCTTTTGGCGAATATGTGCTGCCACCTAGACACGCGACTGGGTCCGAGACTAAGTGGCTAGAACACAACGCGCGTGCAAGGCCTCTCCCACCCGTTCGACACCCAAAACGTCAGCCACATCCTGTTCGCCCGTTGAGCCGCTGTGACCTAGATACGGCTCTCCCAAACATGCCTTTGTCCCCATCATGGGCTATCTTCTGCTCCTAAGTCGACACAAAGAAACCATCTTCCCTCTCTGCTCTGCCAGAAGGAAGAAAGAGAGGGTACAAGAACAATTTACTCTCGAACCGATGTTTCTACAAATGGTCCATTAACCGCGACTGCGTTGACCGCGACAACGTTGACTAACCACATTCGCTCTGCTAAAATTTGAGCGTGGGAGTCTCTATACCCTATTTCACCTTATGAAGTACCGCAGGAAAGCCTACAAGTGCGAGCTCCTTGCTCTGGGGCAGATATCGGCGGCGCAAGCTCTCGTGCGTTAAGGGCAGCTGCCAAAGCTATGAGCTCGCGCTTCTAGCCTTCGCTGCGGTACAACATAAGGTGAAACGGAGTATAGCAGCGTTAGCTTGCTGTTGATCCAGGACGCTGCTTTATCGTTGAGAATCCTTTGCTGTGCGAACGCGAAAACGTTCTCGTGCTAGGCGTACCCTAAGCAGCAGCGCCTGTCAGCAACGGCCCGCGCAGCATCGCAACCTTTTTGGCGCCTGTTGGCAGTCTACGAGCGCCGGCAGTTCATCGTTGTGACTTGAATGCGAGCATTTTGTTCACTCTAGTACACCGAGCCTCACTGGCGTCAATCACCACGATAGCGTCATTAGCGTCACAGCGCTGCCCGCCACCCGCCAACAACCACGTTGCCAAAAACAAAACCAGCGGTCTGCCCATCTAGGTCGCCTTGTTAATTTTCTTTTTCTTTTACGTGTGGTTCAATTTTGAACGTTTCCGTTTCGGTTTTAGCCGAAGCTATTAGCTTTCGCTGGCTCAGGAAATATTTATCCTAGCACCTATTTAAAACGTTATTGAGACTAGCTTAAGTTTAATGAATATATGAGAGACGTCATGTTTAGGCTCCTCCAAAAAACAAAATCGCAACATCTCCACGTGGTCAATGATGTTGATTGGGACGAAGCTCTGGTGGTGCTGATGATACTGATTTTATTGTTCACAGGTAGTGCTGATGGTGCTGATTTTTTTTTTATTGCTCATAGGTAGTGCTGAGTTCCGGGTTGCGTTTCGACTTCATTATTACTGCTTCATTGTCGGGGAAATGCAGAGCCAGTGGTTCTTCTAGCGGATCAGCTTGGATCCGCTAGAAGCCGTGGGAACGCATCTCCACCGCTTAAGTCAACGGTTCATGTCAGAAAGAGAATATGTGGTATAGAACGTGGTTATATACGGATTTGAGCATTTGACCGCAGCGCCCTCTCGTCTATAAACGTTGAGCCAATGCATGCAAAGTTTAACGCGATTATATACGCATTTGACCGCAGCGCCCTCTCCTCTATTGACGTTGAGCGGCTACATGCGACGTTTCATCCATGACAGACAGATGGGATGGTAATCGATGTGAGCACGGACGCCGGACGGATGGACAAGGCTAGACCCTAAGGAGCTTCGCCCCAAAAAGCCCGAAAGATCCAATCTTATCCGATCCAAGCACAAGCTGATCGGGGCGCGTGGCTAGCGTGGCGGTGTACTAAGCTGGGTGCATTGATACACCTATAGGATTTTAAAGGGGCACTCAAGCAGTTTTTGGAGAAGCTACTTTTTGGTGCGATGGCGTTAAGGAAGTGTCAGTGAATGAGTATCTTCAGTTTTAGAAGGCAGAACCGCCTATTAATCACGCCGGAATAAAATACGTGCGGACTCTTTTCTGTACTTGCGAGGACCAATGAAATTATCGTATGTTTGAAAATTTTGGCGGCCTTTGTAAAGTTTCGCTGAAGAAACAATTTTCAGTTTATTTAAATATGTTGTGCATGATAATTTCAAAAGACGTAAAATATTTCTAGTTTAGAATACGCGATACTGCAATTATCGTTTCACAAACAAGGGACTACGTTTTCTCCTTGCCTTCCTCCGCGGGGGGTGAATTTCCCGCTCCCCCGGGATGCGCGGAAGCGCACGTATCTGCGCGCGTTGCAGGCCGGTCGTTCCGGTCGTGTCGGTAGCGGGCCGGCCAGGCCTCGGTGATGGTCGTCGACGTGGACGGCGTGGTGAAAGCTCATCGTTCCGCGTAAAAGCGCTATCCTTGACTGTGAATTTTCGTCGCGTGTCGCTATGATAACCCAGCACGTACTAAAGGGGAAGATCCACCTACTCGTGCGGCGATGTCGTGGCGGCACTCTCAAGACAGCAGAAATGCCCGTGCCGTCGTGTTTGTTTACTTCGACTACAGTGGTGCTTTCTAAGCATTTGTGTCCTCGAACATCGCCCGGATTTCTTATTTGGCGCATGTCATGCGTGTGCTCAAGTTCAAGGTATTACTGGCGCGTACCGTATAAAGGATGCGAATTTTCACGCGTTTTCATCACCGGAGAGAAGGGATTAGTGTTAGCAATCCTGAACGCTCGCAACGTCTATCTAACCACGAAATCATATTTCTACGTTGCTATATCGCTGCTAAGATTACATTGTCTTTTATAATCGTAGAAAAGGCGTGTGGCGATATTTGTACTATTGCAATGTCGCGTATTAGAGTCGTGATCGTCCAAGACGGCGTACTGCATCTTTTTATTTTCTTTTTTTCATCCACTGTACCCTGCAAGCCTATCAAGAAAAAATAATAATAAAGCTTTAGGCTATAGACAACTGTCTGTCTATATTCGGTTACGGCATTGAGTAGCAGTGCGTCCCCTTTTTAGAGGGGCCGCTGAAACAGCTGACGGCCGCGTATAGAAGCGGTCGCCGTGCTGACGACCCGCTGCGCTTGTTGTAGTGGTTGCAGGTGTGTGTACACGCGGCGCAGAGCGGTCGTTCCGGTCGCAACAAACGCAGTCGTAGGTACGCGCTCGTCGCATATGTCTGAACCAGCCTTTCCCCTGTCCTCCCGAGGCGAAAGGCAACGTGGCGACATCGTTTGACATCACGTACCAGAGGTAACGCTGCGATATCAAACGTTGGTTCGGTTACGACTTGCCCCAACCGCAAATCGAAGAATGCCCGAAAAGGTCTGCGTTTCGCCGACCTCGGAACCCGAACATGACTCCGAAGCGCTGCAATCGTCTACATCGCACGTCGAAGTGGCGTCATAGGAAATCATCCCCAGGTCGGCTGTCCGCCGAAGAATTACAACCTCTAACGCCGTCAGGTCCTCGAGCGTAGAGAACTCCGCCATGATCGAAGCTCGAATGACAAAGAGGTTCGGCCGATGCGGCTACCTCGTGAATCACTGCGCGACGGAACGTCGTCCAACGCCATTGGCCCGAGATCCTTTTGATAAGCGTGCGAGGACCAATGAGAGTGGTTTCGTTTTCGGGTGGATCCGAGGTTTGGCGGCCTTCAATTACATTTTTATTAAAGAAATAACCACCGTATGACTATATTTTTTTTTTGTTTTTAGGGATACTTAGGGGGTCTAAATTCTGCTGTCATCATCAAAACACGAACTCAAAAACCACTTGAGTGCCCCTTTAAGGTAGAGGAGGGGGCTCATGGTCGGTGTACAAGTACACTGGCTGGGTAACGGAGGGTGAGTCTTTCAGAAAAGGGGAGCATGTGCGCCCGATGCACCCGACTACAACTTTTTTTTTCTTAGAATGCAGTTGGGAAGTAAATATATGGAGCACTAACCAAAAAATTGCGGATGTGGTATTCGCGCTAAGGGTGCCGCGCAGCGACAGAGCGATATTGTTAGCGCGAAGATGACATCGGCGCTGTTTTCGCATTTTATTTTCAAAGAACAACGACGGGCACAATATTTTCGCACTTTTGGTAATGTTCCAAATGAACATATCACACGACAGTGCTAGTTAAGACAATAGCGCCTTTCAAGTCTAACGAAAAAAAAAACTGAATAAAACGGTGATCATTTGCTTGCGCTAACAGTGTTCGTGCGATGCACGCACTACAATTTTGCCAACCACTCGCTCATGATGCTTCCCTCGCTGCCCGTCGTCATGCCAAAGTTTCGTCAACGCGATGAAAGTTCAGATTATGGGCGTCCCTGCGGCGAAACTGAAAATCAACACTTCTGGCCAGACACTTGCCGACCGTGTTTATGGCCCCGGCGGCCAAGCTGAAAATCAGCACTGTTGGCCAGTCATTTGGCGATCACATTTATGTCTCTGGTGGCCAAGCTGAAAATCAGCACTTCTGGCCGAACACTTGCCGACCGTGTTTATGTCCCCGGCGGCCAAGCTGAAAGTCAGCACTTCTGGCCAAACACTTGCCGGCCGTGTTTATGTCCCCGGCGGCCAAGCTGAAAATCAACACTTTTGGCCGAGCACTTGCCGGCCGTGTTTATGTTCACGGCGGCCAAGCTGAAAATCAGCACTGCTGGCCAAACAGGTCAAACACTTGCCAAGCGCGTTTTTATCTACGGCGGCCAAGCTGAAAATCAACACTTCTGGCCAGGCGCTTGCCGGCAGTGTTCATGTCTTCGGCGGCCAAGCTAAAAACAGTTATACTTCGTCTCACCCTACGATGGACTAAGGCAAAAGCTACGGACCGCTAGATCCAATCACGAGCCACTTAGAAATTGCGCGGTATTTGCTTCGATGCACGAATTGGTGCCCGCGTCTCGGATCACTGATGAGGGGACGGGTGGACAGTGGTTCCAATCGAAGAGCACTGAGTGACTCAACAATTTTACATCGCAAAGAAAGCCACGACACATAGGCTCTTTGCAGCGTCGAAGCTACAGAAATGATGCGGCGCTTTTGGATTCGAGCATTATTCGTCCACCCCTAATCAAGGTTTGAGCGTGCCATAGTATAGCGTGGAACGTGATTGGACCTGGCGGCCGGTTGCTTTGGCCTTTAGTCCATCGTAGGATGAGACAGAGTGTAGTTTGTGGCCGGGCTCTTGCCGGCCTTGTTTATGTCTCCGGTGGCCAAGAACTTAAAGTGGCCAAGCTGTCCAGACACTGGCCAACCGTCGGCCGATCGAAAGTCACTTTGTGTGCTGCTTGGGGAGTCACCGCAAGGTTTGTGATTCGATTGCTGCTGAGCAATGATTTGAAGAAGAAACATGGCACGCGGCATTCGAACCACGGATATCGCGAAGACTGAATCGTGTCTCAACGCGGGCACGTAGCCAGGATTTTGTTTTGGGGGGGGAGGGGGGGGGGGCGTCCCGCCCGTGACAAAATGCTGTATGAGGGGGAGGAGGAAGAGGAGGTCCCAACAAATTGTAAGATTTCGGGGGGGGGGGGCGAGTCGTATGCCCCCCCCCCCCTCCCCCCCTGCCTGTCTCAACGTTACTGGAGAAAACTTGTTCCAGTAACGCTGTCGTGTCTGTCAGAATTCTATGTCGGGTCATTGGATCAATAAGGAGCAAATCCGATTCCGTCTCCTCATTGTGTTTGTACCCAAACGTTTGCTTAGTATAATTTTTCTTTGCCAATTACCTAGATCGGTCGCACATGTAAAGTCGGAGTGCACAAAATGTGCAATATGTGCGATAGGCGAGCAGCCTTCGTAGGAGTATTTTACACGGTTGTTTGGCCACCTCAGACACTACACATAAAGTGTACTCCGAATTTTTCCGTGGGATAATGGCAAGTTTATGTTTCTTCTTCTGTTGGTAGGGGGGCAGAAAAAACTTCGAGATTTCGCCTCTTGCTTTTGACTGTGAGGGCTTATGAAGACGGAAGTAGTAGTACGCGACGAAATGGAGCTCCTGACCTTGCCACGTGACACTGCGCCAGTCTGCCTAGAGAGGAGCCAAGAGGCTTCTATTGAAACAGGGCTTGTGCCCACGCTCTATTGGGCGAGCACATAGAAGACAAAGATGTTCAGACAATCTAGGAGCCCAGTGTATTATAGCTAACGTGTGAATGGGATATAATATCCCATTCACGCGTCGGTAAAGGTACCTTTAGCTAAGGAACCTTATTCTCTGCGGCCAATCAATTAACGATCTTCCGCGCGTGGCGTGTGCTCGCGACCCAAGAGCACGGGCTGATTCGCCGATAGCAAAGGGACCTATGTTAAAGGTACCTTTATGTTGACCATGTGAATGGGGTATTATTTTGATTATAGCGAAGGCCATAGCACGAGTTCATAGCACTGCAAGAGGATCCGGCTGCACCAGAGCTCATGCAGCGGGATTACGTTGTTTCGCTTTTCCAACTTCACTCTGCCGTGACGATCGCTCGCTCGCTTGCTCGCTCAGAATGTGTTAAAAAATACAGGCTTTTAGATTACGGTGGAAGAAACACAGTTTCCTTCTGCCGTGTTCCACGCCAAATTCGTCAAATTAAACGGGTCTCCAAGCAGAAAGGAGCGAGAACAGGGCGCGCCATCTATCGGTTTTCTTTCCAACGAATTCTCGCGACGACGAAGGAGCCACGAGTGCACTGATCACTCTAATTCCCACCCCCGTTCTCGGCCCTTACGTTTTTCTTAGCCTTGCCGCCGTGGCCGGCCTTCCCCCCTCTTTCGGCCTCGACACCCCTCCCGGCCCTTTCGCAGTCGTCGGCCTAGCCCCCGCACTCATCAGTTCCGGCTCGCTCGGCCCTAATCCACGCTCGGTCCTTCCGCGAGGGTCGGCCCAGAGGGGATGCTGCCGATGTCCTTGTGAACAGAAATTTGGTGTCGGATGACTTTGTTACAACATCCTTGGTCGTTTAACCCCCCCTTCGTTCCCTCCCTGCTACTCTGAGTACATGAATATTTGCGTAGAAGGGCCATCCGCGTCATGAAGCTCCTAAAGTATGAAGTCTTGTGATAATGATACCACTATGCTACGTTTCAGTTTTCGGCTAGTATTGGCAATGAAGTTGTGCGCATAGCTAATGACACCATAAAAACTTATAAACTTGGGCTAGTTCAAATAATCTAAAATGAGTGACAACAAACCGAAAGCTCTCTTCTTTCGCCCCAAAACTAAGTATTATGACCTTACATGCGATATTATTTCAAACTCCTCTCCTGTCGAACTAGTAAGTTTTTTTTTAAAACATTGTGGGTGCTATTTTCGAAGTACATGTCGTGGATCAAACACGTCGACATGGATCGTGGACCGAAAACGTCGAACGACACCGGCGAGTTTCTAACTCGCTTGTGTCGTTGACACAAGGCGTGGTTAGATACTTGGTAGCTCTCCATTTGATACTTCCTGGGCCTATATATTCACATAGTTGTCTCGATATTATTTAAAGGGGAGGGAGAGGAGGTGTGTGTGTGTGTGGGGGGGGGGGGGGGGGCTTATACATGGCCTCTTCATCAGGGGTGACTGTGGCAACGGCCATTGACGGTGGTGACAATGTGTGTGTGCGTATTGGGCGGGACGAGAGCGTTTTTCTGACCCCTCATCGCATTGTTTACTTGGACTTTTTCCAATATTTATAGGAGGAGAGGGGAGGGCTATCGAAACCATCCTCTCTCCCTCTGTTCCAACACCGCCCAAGGTACATAACGTTTATTTTCAATGTCATATTCACATGTTACGCTCAGTCGTGACAATACAGGATTGTTAGCTCTTTAGTCGGACTGGCCGTTATCCTATATCATACGCTTCACTAGACATATTAGCTGTTTGCAAGCATAAGGAAGGGGTTTGCTTTGTTTTTGTTCCGTAGGAAAGTCGGTTGAGGACAATGTAACCCTAAAAGTCCCCGAAAAGCGTAGTGTCTTGTTTTTCTTTCTTTCTTTACAGCAAACTGCTTTTCACCCTGAAAGAAAACAATTAGGCAAACTCGCGTCTTAGTTTTGCATAACTGATGGCTTATCAGAAAGTTTTCTTCAACTTCAGCGTTCGCAATCGTACAAGATGTAAAGTTTTTTTTTTATGTTTGCATTTTAGAAGCCAATTACGAGTTTTGATTGTTTACTTGCATCCAGAAGAATCAAATGTGAATAGAACAAATACTAAAATTTTGTGCTCATGGAATTTACGTAGTTATCATCAGGACATCACAATTTGTAGCGCGTGATAAAAGGGGCAAAGCTGATTATTTTAATGTTGAGACGTGAATCTGATAAGCGCATATAATATTCACAGCGAGGCCAAGAAATCCGCTTTGAAATTGTAACGTTTATAAATTTTCTAACCTGAACATCAATAAAACAGCGTTAAGCGATTACTAAGTTATCCGATGAATCCACATTCAATAGAATCTTCCGTGCCCCTCTAACACGAACGTTATTCGTTGGCCTCTTTATGTAGTATAATAGCGCCGACGTTACTAGTGTTCTTTATACAAAACACCTGCCAAGTTTGCGAAGCTCCCGGAGTCGAATATTTCAAGTGTGGCCCCTGAAAATCTGAGTGAGAAGGTCTTTTGTTTTAGCTGCAAATCCAGGTTACATGCGTAAGCACATACACATATATTCGGAAACAACGATACAGCCTCTTGATCTTCAGATCTACCGGTACACTCCAAAGGCAATGTTGTTATGATTTGTTTTGAAGCTTTGTGTTGTTAGGCACGTATTATTTGCCTTTAAATGAGGAAAATATAAGTTTGTCAAAGCTGACGGATCTAAATAAAATAAACTAATATTCTTTCTCAGCATCACTAAAAAAAAAAAAGAATCTTTGCCACAAACAGTAAGCGACTGGTTGCTTAGAGAGTCTCGTTTTTGAAGCCATGTGCTCCTGCGCCCGACGACTGGACCGCACGACCAGCCGAACCAGTTGACCACCGCCCACCACCACCAGCAAACCTCTCTCTTACTTCGAGGGGAGATGGGAGAAGGAAGGGGAAGACGAAGGGTGCCTAGCGCCCATCAGAGATACAAGGCTCTGGCGCCCATCGGCTCAGCGCGTCCAACGGCGACCCCGCTCCCCGCTTCTTCGCTAGTAGTCCGCTTATCGCGCCATCTGGGGGCTCCTAGGGGAACTAAAGCAAATGTCTCCGAATCCTTGCCTTGTGTTTGACATCACAAAACGGACGTGAGTTACATAATGTGATTGTAATGAAAAATGTGGAAGCTTCGAGTTTTATGCGTCTCCCTCGTACTTGGTTTTTTGGTATTGATATAAAAGAAATCTCAGGTGAAAAACTGACTTTGCGGAGAACGAAACGTCGCTAATGGTTCTTCGAGCACCCTCTTTAACATTTGCCGGGCAAGCACATACAGAAATCAACAAAACGCGTTCCGCAGCAACGAAACAAGGCTGCCTGGAAGAAAGTGTTCCTGTCCAACATCATACGCCATATAAAAAAAAAAATATATATATATAAAATATAATATAAATATAAATATAAATATAAATATAAATAAATATATATATATATATATATATATATATATATATATATATATATATATATATATATAGGAGAAAGATTTTCTGTTTTGTTTTTGTTTTAGAAGAAGCGACGACGACGTGAACCAAAAAACGTGCGTCGTCAATAAACGCTATTAAGTGGGCCACTGCTGGTTCTTTATAAAAGGGTGGTGCAAATATTTTCGTACTTTGCGTAAGTACCATTCAGAATAAGTTCCTAACGTTCATAACCTACGCAACACGCGTTAATATTTCTATTCGTGCAATGGTTGTTGGCAAGCAAAATGAAAGAGAAAGGAGTAGCATCCTCCCCTCTTGAATCGCAGCCAGAACAAGCGGCCACGTGATCTGGGGCCGATTTGAGGCCCCCAATGTTTATCATACCTCCGCGACGGGAGTTGGAAACTCACAAGACACGCGCTGAGTTCCAGATATAGTTAGGTTTCGGCTATTTTGGTAATTGTAGCGCTTGAGCACGAGCCACTTCTCGAATGCTTGTCGAGCTATTAGGTCTGTTCGATTCGGCCAGAAAGTTCTGAACTAGTTCTGTCCGAGTTCAGACGAGTGCAGGATTCGTGCAGCGGCGGCGCAGAACCAGTGCAGCCGCCGCGCTAGGACTGGCGCTGTGATCGGCCTTTCCGAGCGGAAGCGCAGGGTATCGTCTGCATCTGTTGGCTCTTGTTTCTCAACGCCAAGTTGTGTGCTACATTTAATTAGTCGCGGTTTGATGAGACCATTTGTGTTTCCTTAGTTTTAAAGTATGATAACGGAATCTTTTTCTGTGAATATTTTTATTTGAGTGTACTAAAAACGTTTTCTACACGAAATGTGTTTCTGTCTGCATTTTTAACGGCCGTTCGGTTCCTGTCGTTTCCATAAGCGTTCGTGTCCTTCACATTCATTTAGCAATATTAGATTCATTCCAAGTCTCTGAGTTTGCATCTCGACGATAAGTTCGCGGCATCAGGAGTTTGCGTCGGGAGTCACTGGCGGCAGCGCGCAGTCGGTAGCGGTCACCTCGAGACGAAGGCATGACGATAGCGTTTTGGCCAAGACAGTTATTGACCGTAACTTTGGCGTCAAGGTGAAGTGCTTATTTTGATTCTCAAGAAATATCCTGGAACTGTCAAGCCCATGCCGATTCTCAACGTTTTTTTCAGGCCCGTTAGTGAGCGTCCACAGATACCAGCGGACCAAGCATGCAGTATTATGCTCAGCTACGAGGCATGCGAGGGCCGATGTACTAAATCCTAGACCTCTGCAGTGTATCGGAGTCGTCAGTATGCATCCAAGAGCAACTGAAGGCGGGGACTATCAAGAGTGCGATACCTTCCCGTGTCTGTAAGGAAGAATATTACTACTGTGGATCCCCATATAGCATCACAAAGAAGCAATATACGTAAACCAATATTTCAACACTTATCACAGGGAGCCAAACCTACGCGAGCAGGTGCCTAAAACGCTTTCAGAATATCATAATCAAGCAAATTCCTACCTCAGTTACGATCTCAATTCCGCGTCCACCGCGGGTACGTTATTATCATAAATGAGAGGAAATGCAACCTCCGTATCGGCGTTATTGTTAAACATCGCAGACATTTGAGCAAGAGCTGCGAAAAATGGCACCGCGAGCAGAGACGGACGAGGAGTGTTGTCTGCTATCGCCGTCTGCTCGTGCGTCTGCTTCTGCTTCT
>JABSTQ010004184.1:0-115767 GCA_013358835.2 Ixodes persulcatus
AAATGAGTTGTACTGAAAGTGTTCGGTGATGAATATTGATGTCTAAAGACCTGTAATCTCTGATCAACTCACTAAGTCATAGTAAATCTGATGATCCCACAGTGCTTCACCTCATTGAATGGCATATTGCTGCCGACTGAGTGGGCGAAAAGTAAAGTGATCGTTCACGCATGTGCAGAAGGGTCCCGTCTGACTGTTGCCAGTTGACATTGGAGCTGCGCCCCGGAATAGCAAGATGATAAAAATCGCTGAATACTTTACAAACTAACTTTATAAGTTGTAGTTTTAGGTGCCAGGGCGCTATCTACCTGGATATAAGCAAAGAGTGGAAAAATGAAAAGCTGCTCATGTTGACCATTTGTTTAGTACACTTCATTGCATTACAGAGATGCTTTGTGGGGAAACTAATGTCATGATTTTCTCCACATTGTAGATTGTTTTTGAATAACATATTCATTTTAGATAACGTAAAAGGCACTCACCCCATGGTTTTGCAAAAAAAAAAATGCAGCTCATATTTTCTTTATTTTATTGAGCGCACTTCATTGCAATACAGAGTGCTTTGTGGGGAAACTAAGGTCATGACTACCTCTACATTGTAGACTGTCATTTTTGATAACATAAGGGGCACTAACCATCTGGTTAGTGCCCCTTATTTGTTTTAGATAACATAAGGACAACTAAACCCTCATTTTGCAAATAAAAAAAATGCTGTTCAGATTTTTTTTCTCACTTTGTTGTGCACACTTTCTTGCAATACAGGGGTGCTTTGTGGGGAAACTAACGACTTGGCTACCCCATGATTGTAGCTGTAGATTAAGATGACATAAAGTGTAGTCCTGCTTTTTCCAACTGTCTATTGAAGCTAGAAAAGCTATAAATTATTTTTATGAGAACAAAACTTATAAGCTTTGTATTACTGCTTTGGTCCCACTTTTTCCTTAAGATAATTAACAGATTCCTACTCAGTGGCACAACATACATAACATCAGTTCAAACTCCAACACGAAAATCAATGATTAGGTTGATAATAAGAATGGAAGATTTTCAAAGCAAAATACTAGGCTAGGGGTGGCCAAACTGTGCCTCGCAACCGCATGCGGCTCTCTCGGGTTCCAAGTCTGGCTCACAACTTCCTGGTAAGCATGCTCAGGTCAGGAACAAAAAAAGGTCTAAAATAAGACAGCTTGCGTTATGGCAGCCTTGTGCCAACATGCCTATACTGCCATGAGGCAC
This sequence comes from Ixodes persulcatus, assembly GCA_013358835.2. Lineage (NCBI taxonomy): Eukaryota > Metazoa > Arthropoda > Arachnida > Ixodida > Ixodidae > Ixodes > Ixodes persulcatus. The sequence goes on from JABSTQ010004184.1 coordinate 1,237, forward strand.
TTTTTTCAACAATGGAGGAGGTACAATTAGAATAGCATGCGACCCTGACGTACGAAAACCTAGCTGAGCTGCTAAGTTTTTGTGCACCGTCTTCCGGCATTGCTATGCACCCTCTTCCGGCATTGCTGAAACCTGTCTGCCAGTAATAGTATAATAACAATAACAGGACAGCTGTAGTGGTCAATAAAATATGAATGCAATTGATATAATTGAAATGTGTTCCAATGCTGGAAAACTATAAATTCTTTCACAGTGACCAACTGGTGAACCTTTCTTGAAATAATGACTGCAGGAGCTAGGAAAGTCATAGACACTTACCATTAACAGCCCCATTACTCATAAGATTGTCAATGGCATAAAGTCTCTAAATATATTTCTTCCATTGTGATCAATAACGAAATTTACTCTGAGCCGGGTTTATATTACGACATCACTACGGTGTGGCAATAACATTGTTTGTAGACCCCACTACAATATTTCAATAATAATATCTGATGCCTATGCATTTTCACTAATTGACGAGCTTTGAGCCATTGCTAAGAATGTGTTTTTGCCATATTTATGCAATGAATATGCCAACTGGGCTCTGATAGAAGAAAAAATAGCTGAACAGGCAATATCAGGATGAAAAGATGGCTATACTCACATTAACCTCACAGCCCCACCTTCTATGCTATAAGTATGTTAAAGCCTCGGGGTCATGACCCACTTCATTGACAATTGTTAAGCTCAATTTATTCGAAACACAATACCTTAGGTCACTAATGAACATACTGAATGTTTCTACAATCTGACTTGATTATTCAAATCCTTCATTACTGCAACTCATTAAGCAAAGGATTTGCAAGTAACAAGCCACTAAACCCTAGCTATTGCTATATTTATTGCATGTTGGTTGTTGTGATGATCCGACAGCGATTATAAAACAGAAAAGCAACATCAATGAACAGGAGTTTTATTGAATGAAGAAGTATGGCAGCCTTGTGCCAACAGAAAAGCAACATCAATAAACAGATTTTGAGTTTGATTGAATGAAGCAGTATACAGGTAGAAACTGAGAGAGAGGAGATGAGAGTGAGCGGGGATGTCAGAACACCAAGCTCTGGTTGGAATGATTAGTGGATAGAGGCAGAGCAAGTTGCTTTTGTCTCTACTCACTGTTTGAAAGCGAGCGCAGAACACCAGATGCCGTGTTTGGCATTCAATTGCATGCCAACAGTGAGTACAGTTTTACATCTACCCACTAATCATTCCAACTAGAGCTCAGGGTTCTGACGTACCCACGTGCTCTTGTCTCCTCCCCTTCCTCAGCTTCTACCTGTACAGAACAAACTTTAAGGAGCGGTGTCAATTACTGATTGAATTTTTCCCATTCTTTTTGTAGTAGTTTTAGTTTCAGGATTTCTTGATCTCGTTGGAGTGTAAGGACACCAATTTCTAATCTTTGTTTTTCCATGTCTAGCATTCGTCTTTCCTCAACTGCCTTTGTCTGGGCCTCTAGCAAGTGAATTTTTGCCTCAGCTACACGGTTGTAGATGGCTGTGGCCTCGGAAGCAGTGGAGCTCCTCTTCAGGGGCCTGTTGGGTCCCTGTCGAGGCTGTGTCTGCCTGCAGGGCATCGCTCCAGAGGGCACTGGACTGCTTCCAGAAGGAGCTGGAGTCATTGGTGTCTGGTCCTGCTGGTCACTGTCCTGAAATCATAGATGCTTTTGCACAATGGTACTGCAACAAAATATTCTATCGAAAAACCCAGGTTAAGGGATGGTGGCAACTGAGGGATTATAAAATAGCAGAAATATTATTGCTTAGGCAAAGCGAGCAAAATAATTTAATTATATTTTTATGCAATAGCGAGCAGGCCATCATGCTGCCACCGTGTTTCTCCTCATGTGAGCAGGTACACACAATTGCAAGCCTGTCAAATTCATCTTCACGTGCATATATGCTGCATGTGCTTGCACACTTGGGGCACCAGCCATGACGCAATGGGCTTAGAATACTGTATAAACAGGCAAGTGCCAGAATTATCATTCGTATTATAAAAACAGTGGCACTTGGCCACTTTGAAATAATAGATATTGGTGAAATCTGGTGCTGAAAAGAATTGATAGGCCAGACCAAAGAAAGCCAAACTTGTTATTTAAGTGGAACATGGGTAATAAGCATTAGGAGAGCACCTATTTTCACGACTCGGTGTTTCACTACCAGGTCCTCAAATATGAGCTGCAGTTGTAGACATACAGTTGTTTTAAGAAATTTTGGCTTTAATTAATTGGTAATAATGATTTAATTAGAACGGTCTATTCGCACAGTGATATACATTACATTTGAGGGTGTTGAACTTTGTGTAAAAGTAATGCTGATAATAAACCAAGCAACAGTTATGAAGACCCCATTCATTAACAAGGAAACGTTTTTCTATGATCATTTTCAGCAGTATAACACTCAGTAAAACCAAACAAATGTAACATATTCTGTGCAATCATTATGTAACAAAAAGCATAGAAGGTGATCATTATATCTTGAAGACAAAAAGTGAAAAAGGTAAAGCAGGAAAAAATCCCACAGGGGGCAAATAAAAGAACAAGAAGATATATGACGACAGGCATGTTTTAATTACTTCCTAATTTTTAGTTATGCACAACATATAGTGTTAATTTAAACCATATGGTTACCTTGACAGAAATAAAGCCAGTGACAAATATTTATTTGGGTCCTTCAGTGATGCCCTCCTGAAAATCTCTATTTCATGTCTCAACATGTTTGAAAAATGTCAAAACATAAGGTAAAAAAAAAGCAGCACACATTGAGGTTATGACACAGAATATCAGTGATAAAGGAAACACAAGACACAAACACTGTGTGCTTTTGTCCCTGCTACTTCTGCACATATTTAACCATATGTCTTAATTAATTCTGTGTATAGCCACCATATTAAGTCATTGTATAATATTAAATTTCGCTTAGAAATTGTGAGCCTAGGATATCATCCCTATAGGGGTGCTCTAGCTTACTTTCTGAACTCCACAGCCATGCTATCGAGCTTGCTAAAGCAATTTTAATTATTAGAACAAAATAAATAAAAAAGGGGGTGGGGGGAGGTACAGGTGTAATTTCAGTATTAATGACTTTAGGAAAAAACAAAATTCGGCCTCGTTTTCGTGTGTTCTCGAGTATATATATATGTTTACCTGTGAACTGGGGTTCGTGACTTCGAACTCAGGGTCCCACGGCAGGTAATATTGCTCTGTTGTGATGCTCTGAGTGTCTTCGTGCACTGGACGGAAAATAATAGAAACAAAACTATTAGATACGTGCCTACGGAAGGGCATGCAAGCTAGAAATGACCAAGGTTGAATTACCTTCAGAGGGCACAGCGTCGGAGTCGAAGCAGTTCGCTAGAGGCTCCAGCAGCGGCCCGATGAAGGATGTCAACCTTTCGGTTGTCCTGCTGAGAGGCGTCGGGCAGGGACCCCCACCAGTGGCCCTCACGGCCTGCCTGTTCGCGGCCAAGTCTTTCCGGGCCTTCTTCTTTATATTTTCGTAACATTTTTTCAGCTGATGAGCCTCTCGCCTAGCACCCATGACCGCATTGAATTTTAGCGTAATTCGGTCCCATACCCGGTTTTTGGTTTTTGTAGTAATCTTATCCGTTGTTTTGCTCTCGACAATGTTCTTGAATTCTTCCACTAGATCTAATAATGCGTCCTTCTCGCGTTCAGTGAAATTTGGAGCCCGGTTACGCGTCGTTTCCTTCATTTCGAATTGGGGAGCAGATAGGAGCAGAAGTGAAAACGATTCGCAGTGGCAGTCGTCTGCTAGCATCTATAAGAAACCACACGTAGACAAATCTACAGATCTTTCGTATTTATTTAAAGTTTTCAAATATGTTTTTGTCAAGTTTACAAAAGCCGGTGTCAGAGTTGTTCAATCAAACAATGTTTCATCTGCTACTCACCGGAGAAAAACAAGAAAGAACAACCGCCGGCGCCGACAACCGCGGCAAAAAAAAGTTGTTTACATCACGTGATTTCTCTCCGCCAATCGTATTCGTCCCTCTGAGCGTTCCCTAGTTCGCTCTGTTTGTCCCTAGATTCCCTACGCAAATCCAGCGTTTAGCTAGGGGCGCGTCTGTAAAGCCGGGTTAACGTTGGTGCAACCGGAATTTAAACCCGTGCTTATCCGAGCTCGGTTTAGGGCTCTAAGCTGACTTAGGAAAGAGCCGCTTTGGGTTAAGGTAAGCGACGTTGGTGCAACCGGCCCTTAGTGGCACTGGTATTAAGTTGTTTCCCCAGTTTTAAAAAAAGTCCAAAATGCAGTCAAATGTTCATTAAAGTTCATATACAGTTATTTGTGGGGCTGAATCAAAGAATAACAAGCTCTGCCGATTTACAGGGGTGCAATTAACTACAGCTAATGTTAGCTGTTACTACTTTGATAGTTGTGGTTTCAGAAGGATCTACTGCACAAGAGACCGCCGACAAAAGTGGACCAACATCAGCTATCCACTGGTGCGGAGTCCAGAGAGGGGTACTGAAAGCCGGTGTACCTCTGGGAGGGAAACGTTTTCCTTATTTTATGAACAGCGCATGCTGGCAAAACTCGCCGGTTTCCAGCGCCCAGGCGACCCCGCATCCAGCGGGTGAATTGCCGGTATGCCACAAAGCGATACTTCCTGCAGAAAAGAAAATCGAGCGTTTGTTTTTTGTAGACAGGAAATAAACAGGACCTGGAAAATCTGAGCGAAGTCCTTTTTCGGGAGGACGTCCAGCTCCCTTGTCACATGGTGTTGGATGTTGGGAAGCACAATCACACAGATCCCGGGTCTAAATAAAACGGCCAGTTTCACGCTTGATGCCCCCATCCTCCGCTAACATTCATACTGCGAGTAGACAATAATTGGCCAAAGCTCCTTTACCGTTTGTATGTTTTCTTCACGACATGCAGTTCCAAGCTTGCCAAATTGACAAACATCTACGATGCTGTCGTGCCTTTCTTGAAAATGTTTAAACCCGACATAAACTTACTTCAGAGTAACAACCTGTTAAATACTTTTGCACATGCAGAAAGACTAAGGTACTCTTGCAATACATTTGTATCTCAATACTGCCCAGCCCTGCTGGTGAGATAGGTTTATCTGCAGTATTCCCGAGTTTTTAAAATAATAATAGTGGGTGATTGTCCAAAGTGGGTGCTTCCGCAGTATTTGATGGTAGTGTCACCTGTCACGCCAACTCCTATTATTTTGACAGGCTGTTATCTATAGATCTACAGATATGTGGTGCAGTTTGCCCATGTGTATATACTGCTGCCTTTCCACGTAATAAAAACACTGTTGATATGTTTAACTGTGTTGCAGTCTATTTTCTACGCACAAACATTGCTACTTGCTAAAAGGAAACGATGAAATTAATTCCTAGCAAAGCACATATGCTTGCTTCGTCAAAAGTAAATTTTGTACAAAAACAAACAAAATATATACGACAAGAAAAAAAATAGTGATTTATTCAATTTGGGATATCTTTGCAAGACAGTAAATGCCTAAACCTTTGAGCAATAAAGAGTCGTGCATGATGCATAATTTCCACCGAATAAGATGCAGACATTGAAGAACAAATATAAAGCTCAAAATTATGAACGCAAGGAAATGATGCAAGTTTGGGCTTGCGAAAACATGAACCCATACTAAAAGGTTCCGTGAGTCACCGCGCTCACACAAGTCCCTAAATGTTTACATGTAGTACGTGATCACGGTTTTCGTTCTGGGTAGTGTGACGTCTGCGCCACGGCTAGTTCGGCTAGGTTGCCTCATGCCAACCCTCATGCCCGCCTACTCAATCGTGCAGCTGGTGCTGAAGCTCGCGACCGCTCTCACGGACTTCGCAATATGCCACCGCAAGGACGGCAACATCTAAGCATAGCTTCGAGAAGTCTCCGTCTAACGTGATGCACCGCGTCGGTTGCTTCCGCACGGCCGGTGCCAATTCTCGGCAGCAGAAGCACTCTCGAGCTGTCGGCATCGCAGTGCAGCGGCCGCAGTCGCACCTGTTTGATTGCAAAAAACAGTCGTTTAGAGCCGAGCTCCCCAATTGTGCGCGGAAGGTGATTATGGGAATAGCTACAACGAAAACGCTCACCAATCTGTGCTTCCAACTCGACGAGGTGGCGGTGGTTCCGGTAGTGGGGCGGTAGGAAGCACGCCCGGAACTTCGTCGAGTTGGTGCCGAGAAGCTTCGCCAGCGCGCTCCGGACGCTTACGAGGAGTGTCCTCGTACGGTACTACTCCCAGTTCCGCACTTCTATGGAGGATTCGGAGCTCCAACTCCGACAGACCCGGTAAATTCATGCCGGCAAGCGCGGTGGAAACAACGAGCCGTTGACGCGTTGCAGGGGAAGCGGCGATTAACGTAAGCCGCAGCCGATTGGCCAGTCACTTCGCCAGGCCAGGACCAATGACCAAGCCAGGACCAAAAACGTAAGAGGGAGGTTATTTTTTGCTTTTTTTTTTTTGCTTTTTCTTGTAATTTTAATTCGCCCATAACTTTTAAAATAAAGCGAATTTCGTGAAAAGAAAAAGTTTCCTAAGTTACTACGTTCAGTGCGCTCAGGATTGGTGCAAATTAAAAAAAAACAGTAAAAAAGGCATTGCAGGGCCCCTTTAAGCGCCTAAACGTCCAGCCTATTGCGCAAGGCGCAAAGTCTCCTTGTAAGAAGAAAAAATATTGTCACAAATAACATATGATGAGGCGGCGAAAACTGAAACAAAGTAAGCGTTTAATTGGGCGAACTTGTGCCCAAAATAAAAAGGAAACAGAAGACAACAATAGAGCGTCGCGGGCGTCTAAGTCGGCGTAGTAGCAGGATCGAACGCTGGTGCGAGACTGACTCCGCTCGCCTTGCGGAGTCCCTATGTGCCATCTTGGGTTTCTGGATCATTCGGAGTCGAACCTTCGGTTTGTAGAACATTCGGAACTCGAACAGATGAGAATTTTCTCGAACTTACGAGAAGGCCAAGTTGAAAGAATAAATAAGAGGACAGTCCGCTGACTGGAATCGAACCTACACCTTCCGTGCGACAGTCATGCGCGGTAACCACTCGGCCACGCACGCGCTAGCTCGCCAACGCGCGTGGCAATATCATGCAGACTTGTACGTAGTTCAACTGCTCTACTCAAGTTGCTGTAGTTTAGTAACTTTCAATTACATTTTAATTTCGGTAATTAGTAATTTACTTTAATTACTTTGTACGAGTAAATTTTACTCGAATTACAAATTACTTTCGAATTTTAGTGGTTAATTTGCCTTTCAACAAACATTCCTGCACAAAGGAGATAAGATGTTGGAAGATCAGCTGATATTTGCAAAGAGTGGGAAGCATGTGGCATAAGAAGGGGGGGGGCGAGAAAGAAAATGGTTTGGAGAGTCCGAACCCCCCCCCCCTCCCAATTTTCACAAGCCCCCCCCCCCCCCTCACACACACACACACACACACACACACACTGCAACAACACTGCTACGAGGCGCGGGGAGCGAACAGCATGACGCAAGAGAAGCCGAATAACTGCGGGATTAGCGCCGAAGACTGCATGGCGTTTCTCTGTGTCCCGAAGCTCAAGGAGATTTGACACATTTGAAGAAAGGGCTGGTCTCCGCTTCTCCCCACCGTAGAAACTCTCTCTCACTACAGGAGGTGCACACACTGCATCCTCACTCAAAAGAGGCAATAAAATGCAGCACCCGCTTTGAAGTTCATCTGGTGCTCCCGTAGTTTGTGCTGTACTCGAAGAATCGCGTGCTAAAGGGCAACGCAAAGGTGACCTTTTTGCGTTGCCTTTTCTCCCAAAACTCAGAAAATGCAGATCTTCAAAGATTCGAAGATCGTTCGAGTAACCTTATTAATTCCCCCAATGTTTTATATAACAAAAATAATAAGCAAGCAGTATTGGGAAGTACTTTAAGTACATGGTACTTCAAGTACAACTGCTTAGAAAATTTGTACTTGAAGTACATTATCTGCGCATGTACTTGTACTTTACTAAAGTATTTTTCTGGCACTTTCCCAGGAAAGTAAAACTCTCGACTTCAATATGCATTCCCCAAATTTGAAATAAAAAATGGCGTATCGTCGTGTGAAAACGCGCTCTTTCGAGACGTCATCTGGTCATTCGCTGAGTGAAGTAGTGGTGGCTATAAGCCACACAGAAACAAGTGCCTTATAAGTTGATTGCGTCAAACAGCTTGTCAGCGAGCGTAAAACAACTACTCTGCGGCGACTTGACTTTATACAATATTTGCTGCCATTTCAGTAAAAAACTAATGCACCTCCGATTACCCCTGGAGCAATGCATATATACCAGTTAAAAGAACACTGTATAGACCTCTTTCGCTTACTCTCGCCCCCGACCGCCAAGTAGGCATATTCGGCATGGGCGATGAAGATATATCAAAATGTTTCAACCTGCAAATAGTAAAAAATAGAGGGGAGGCAAAACAAGAATGTGTGACGGTTGCGTTTATGTCCTAAATGCCTTCTATTGGCGTGGCGACAGCAAAACAATGTTTTCGCCCATACTGGAAGTGACGACAATTGAAGATGGCGGCGCCCTTGCGAAAAAGGTCTAAAGGGAATGAAAGCGCATCATGAAAGATTGTGTCAAAAGTACTTGTACTTAATTTTGAAATATATTGTATTTACAGTACGTTACTTCAAGTACATTGCACCCGGTGTACTTACTACATTACTTGGAAGTACATAATTCCTCATTTACTTTGTGCTTCACTTCAAGTACTTTTAGATGTGCTTTACTCAACACTGTAAACAAGCCAACACCGTCTAAACAATCAAGCGGAGGCAGTGCTAAACCTCAGAGTAGAAATGATACATTCGCAGTAGATCATTGACAACAAAAAAAAGTATAAAACAATTAGGCACGCAGAAGCAGAACCAGCTATTAAAAGCATTTCTGTGAAAAAACAAGCCGATTCATATTTGGCTAGCAGAATCTCGCTAACGAATAAAAACCTACGTACTTTCTTGTTGCCATAAAAAAAAAACATATAAAAGTAACTTCAAAAGTAATTCGCTACATTTTTACGGTAATTAGTAATTTCCTCAATTACTTTCTATTTGAGTAATTTCAATTCTATTCAAAATACGTTTGAGGCCAATACTCACTAACTTAACTTAATTACTTTCTTTGGGTAACTTGTACATGTCTTCATGAATGTCGCGTTTTCTCCTTCTCTGTTCGTTGGGGAGTCCCACGGAGTTCGATTGGAAGCAAAGGAAAACGCGGAAGAAAGAAACAAACAAAGCGAGAAGCGAAAACAAGAATATGTGTGCATACGCATGCAATCGAGCGCGCATGCAGACACACACACACACGTGCGTGTGTGTCTGCATCCACACCCACGCACGGACACAACCACACACACACACGCGCGCGCGCACGCACGCACACACCGCTGTACGGTGGTCACGGTGGAAAAACATTTTGGCGATGACTCTCTGTTTGACGCGGCAACCACATTATGTTCTGCGCACCGAGCGCTTCACTCGCACGGGAATAGACAGCATCCAAGTATCGGGCCCCTCCGAAACCGACCGCTCTGGTGTTTTCTTCCAGCAGGGGTCCCGCATTCCCTCGCTCACCGATTGTTTTACCCACGGTGGAAGAAACACATTTAGGTGATGACTCTCTGTCCGGCGCGGCAACCACATTAAGTTCGGCGCACCGAGCGCTTCACTAGCACGGGGATAGACGGCGTCCAAGAACCGGGTCCCTTATTAACCGACCGCTCTGGTTGTTTGTCTCAGCGGTGGTCCCTCGTTTCCTCGCTCACCGCTTCTTATTGTACTAGACTTCCTCAATATGCTCCCCCGAAAGGGGAGCAGAGTTGCGCATTTGTTTTCCCCGCGCTGCCACACCACAATTCGCGGAGATTGATCACGTGAGAAGCAAAGCATCCAGCGCCGTGCAGGAAAGCCATCGCTACGGTCGGTCCGCCGACGTTGCACGCACACCGGCGTATGTTCCCCTGCTTTCGACCCCTTCTTATTCTCTGTTTTGCATGCGCGGCGGCGCTATTCGCCAAATTCAGTCACGTGACGAGCAAAGCATACAGGACCGTGCAAGAAAGCCAGCGCTACGGCCACCAGCCGAGGCTGAATACGCAACTCTGCTACCGTAGGTAGCTATATACAGGAACTCTATGTTGTACCTCACCGCCACCACGCCGCCACCAAGCCGCTAGAGTCCGCAAATCTGTGTTCTCTTCCTTCTTCTTCTTTTTCGGGTTAAGGCTTACCTTCGTGCACGATAGTGGCACATGTGATCCGCACAGCACCAAAGCAAAACACAAGGCAAGCCACTGGCCGCACACCACCACCGCACCACCACACCGCGAAAAAGGCGAGCACGCTACGCCGCCGACACCGTGGCCGCCGAGGAGGGATCTCATACCTCAGCGCCCTCCGTGGCGGCGCGGAACTAACCACTCCTGATTTGAGGCTAGCTCTGAAAAACGACCTGGTCGCTCGCTCCCCGCGGGAAGAGCGGCCCGAGTCATCACCTAAATCTGTTTCTTCCACCGTGACCGTGGTACATACGGTCACGGTGTAAGCAAAAAGAAGAAGGAATTGTTGACGGCTATCTCGTAAACTAAGCTCAAGTTCAATGACCCCCATTTTTGCTTTTCTTGCTTCGCACATTCAAAGTAAAAACAATGACTAACGCCCGCCCCCTCCCCCTCCTCCTCCTCCTCCTCCTTTTGCTTGAAACTGACGGAAAATAGCTCGGAGTGAGGTGTTGGTCATTGACCGATTTGGATTCGCGTAAGCAGGATGTTGGGTCGAAAACGTGCTGCTGTGTGGGAATATTTCTTAAGAAAGAAGAAGAGCAAGAGTGAGAGTATCTTGTAAAAGTTGTGGCAAGGAAATGCAGGGTCTGGTAGAGCGATCGCAAAAAAAAAAACATTTGAGTGTATGTCCTGCTCTTTGCAAGGCGGGGCAAGATACTCAAGAGGACGCTGGAAACGATTCGCACTTGGAAACACCATTGTTCGCCTATGAAGATGACGTGATAACATTAAGTTAGATATGAAGCATTTTATTAAATGAAAATTAACATCGAAAGCCCAGAATACTCCATTTTCCTAATGATAACTTTTATGTTTTTTGTTTTTTTCCTGTTGGTTCAGAAAGCAGCCAAAGCAGCCGTGGCCAGTCTTCACAAGAAGGGGCAAGGGGTCCGCCAAGCGCACGGCGACCTACAGCCAAGGATAAGAAAGCGTCGCAAAAAACTCTTGGACTCTTTCATCATTCGAACAACTGCAAGTTTGAAGCGGGATTTAGACAAGCAAGTAGCCAGACATATGTCTGCCACAAACACATCGTTTCGTTCAGTTGTGCAACAGGAGTTTGCTACACTCATAAACATGCTGCCTCCCGGGTACAAGCCGCCTTCCCGACACTTAGTCGGAAATGCATTGCTGGACGAAGTTCACCGTGAAGAAAAAGCGAAAGCTGTCTCCAGCTGCACAACAAGGTTGTCGCTATGACTCCGACTCGAGCATGGACGGGTGGTCAAACGGTCACAATGAACCAGTGAGCTGCGTCACTGTAACGGATGAAACTGGACAGACCTTTCTAGTTGACACAATTGACACCACAGGACCATTCTCATACTTCAGATTGCCTCAAATAGCTCGGAACAAACGCAGTAAAAAGCTGTAAAAACGAAATAAAACGCAAGGTGAAAAGTTATGTGACGGACAACGCAGCAAACATTGCGAAAATGAGAAGAATTTTCCAGAGTGAGGCTTCAACAGGCATCCTGACGTACGGCTGCTCTGTGCACATTCTCAACTTGCTGTCAAGAGACTTTGAGTTAAAAACTGTCATAGAACAGGTCATGCACGTCGTGAAATACTTCAGAAACAACCATTTTGCCGGAAGCAAATACAAAGAGGCGGGTGAAAAATGCATGGTTTTACCTTCTGAGGTTCGCTGGAACACCTTGGCAGACAGTTTGGAACTTTGTTTAAGCGCCTATAGACTGGTGGAGATGTCAGAGCGTGCGCTCGGAGAGTCCGACAGCAGTTTTAGAGGTTATAACTCAGCTTCTCACGAGCATGGCATCGACGGCTGGAATTGAAAGAATGTTCTCATTTTCGGGTTAGTGCACAGCAAGCTCCGTAATAACTTGGGCGTTGATAAAGCTGGGAAGCTGGTTTTCCTTTGCAAACTATTGAATGAAAACAACACCGAAGCATAATTTAGTCACCAGCCAGTGAAATGGCTTCTTTTGCTTTGTATGCGTACGTTCTTGCTTGTAGTCGTTTTTTGTTCTTGATTGTTCATGGGATAAAACTATTTGTATTTTTGCAAGAAAAAACTTAAGAGCTAGAAAAAAAATAAAACCGGATGTTGATTAATTTACTGGATTATGGGACTGTTTTCACTTCCAGTAAAGCCGCAGTTTACCGAATTCTACTGGAATGTCACCGGTTGTTTTAAGGAATGTTACAAACAATGTTACCAGATTGCTTTTTAACGGAAGTATATTTCCAGTAAAAATCTATTTTGCTGGATTCCAACATTTACCAGAAGATCACCAGATTGGCCGGAAGGGTAATGTAGTTTGTATAAAAATTAAGTGGTTAGTCCATATAGCTGAAGGTTTATGTATTTATTTAACGGGTCGATACCAGTGAAACAATTTATTTTAAGGCTTAAAGGGCACACCAGTCATTTTTGAAAAAAACACGAACGCGCTGAGCGAACATCCGCCGTCGTTGAGAAATCCCGGGCACACTCACGATGTCGTCCCTGATGCCGTTGTTTACGAACATCCGCCGCCGTAAAATCCCGGGCACACCCACGATTCGTCCCTGAGCCGTCGCCGCGGGTGCCCAGGCGTAGTAGCACGCTAGCGAAAACCACGACCGCGCGGAGCGAACATCCGCCACCGTAAGAAATCCCGGCACACTCACGATGTCGTCCCTGATGCCGTCGCCGCGGGTGCACAGGCGTCAGTAGCACCTTAGCGAAAACCCGACCGCGCGGAGCGAACATCCGCCGCCGTAGGGAAATTCATGTCAGCCGTCGCACCAAGTAGAAAACATCCGTGAAAATCCCGGCACACTCTTCGTTGATTCCGTCGCGAAGGCTATATTAGTCCGTGCACCTCACGATGAAAGCTTAGCGAAAACCTGCAATACCGAGCCAAACTGCGAAGGGTCGCGCAGATTTCGAATGATTTATATAAACTGACAATGCTCGTCACCAAACACGTTACCAGTGTTGAGTGCATCGGGAAGTTCCGGCGGGCAGTTTGATTGCTAAAAAAACAAACATTGCTTATTACCAACCATGAAGGGTAATGTCGTTTGTATAAACGCTTTTAATCGAGCTTATTTTAAGGCTTAAAGGGCACCACAGCTCATTTGTTGAAAAAAGGTCGTTTTGTCTTATATTGTTTAAAATGGTGTCGTTCCTACATATACCAAGTCCTATATTACAAAACCGCCTATTCATAGTCAGGCAGAAAGACAACATTGTGAACTCCTTTTTTCTCGCGTAACTATTATTGTGTGCACCAATTGAAAGCCCTGCCATACGCGCCGATTTCGAATGATTTTATTATAACTTGTTCCGAAGACAGTTTGATAGGTTTACTCCGGGCTTCTAACTCCGATTCCTGAGGACCCTTGTCCTCGGATGAATATGGACACTACAATACTTCGCTCTCGGCAAAAGGCCTGTTTATTCACTCACTTATTGCCTGGGGGGGTTCGGGAACGGGGAACGGTCATCAGCGGGGCCGAGGCAAAGTCCGCTACCACTGCAGCTGCTCCATGTCCCAGCGGTGGTCGTACACACCGCGTCATGGGGACGTCATCGTCCAGGGTCGCCGTCCGGTCCGTTAAGGCACGGCCACATTAGTGTCGCGGAGGCCTGCGGCGTGACGGTCGTCGCTACCGGTTGCCGACCGAAACCAGTTTTCGGCTTCAGCGCCGCGACGGACGGCGCCGCACAGTCAACCGCTCCTCCTTGCGCGGTTCAGAGCTTGGCGCCGCTCGCCGCAGAAGAGAGGAGCCAATGGGAGGTGGCGTAGATAGTGACGTTGCGATGCCATGGCAACGCTCAAGCCGGTCCCCCGCGCGTCTTTCACGTTCCGAAGGACGTGTTTCGTGTCGTCTGCTATCCCTACTTCGCCCCCGACGCCTTCCCCAACGGAACGGTTCCTTGAAACTGTGCGACTGGTTCCCTTTTTATATGACAAGACGCAGTCAGAGTACCAAGATAATGACGCTAAGAACAACCGCTGGGAAATTATAGGAGAGGAATTCGGAATTACAAGTCAGTTTCTCCGTGGCACTTGTTGCATGCCGTCTGTGTTGTGACGAATGTCGTGTTGATTTGGTGACACTTTCGAAAGTAGCCTTCATTTTTGGCGCGCCGCCGGTGCAGCAAAGCACGGACCTTTATTTCGGTGTTTTGGTAGAACCAATTCGGCCGGACCCAAAACCTGTGCCTCCTTCCCTTCAGAGCGCGGCGACGTCGCAAGATCAACGAGCAGGCTAGGATAATCACATTCACGCTGATCACCAGGTCATCATGGACACCTACAATGTAGGCAGGGAGCGCGGTATCGATGCTGATATATGCGAAAGATGAGAGCCGAAACGGAAGAATCTACCGACGAGCAGACGACGAAAGAGCGGGAAATCCGGCGGGAGGCGCGATCGCGAGAGCCAGTGCTGTCACGTGACGCCCGCAAAACGGAGGCCAATGTGGACTCCTCGCGTTGGGACGCCGGACGGCGGTGCCGCCCAGCGGCGCCGACTGGCGGCGCCGTTCACGCTAGTGTGGTCAGGCCTTTAGTTGAGTCCACAGCTCAACGTCTTGCCCGCACTTTCCCCGCGCCATCGTTCGTCTGCCCGCCGAATCCCGCGCGAGCGTACTCGCCTCCTGTCGCCGCTGCACCTCTTTGCTGTCCGCCCCCCAAAAGAGCCGCCGTCCGAGAGAGTGCCCTCTTTGTCCCGCCTCCCCTTTTTATAGTTCCGCCCCTGGCCGATCACGTGCACCGTCACGACCTGTCCACGTGCCACCCCTGCGATACCCGAACGGCGGTGACGCACCAGGTGATAACGCTCACTCGTCGGGGATCCGGGAGACCGGGGAAGAGGGGCCACAAAGAACGGTCGAGGGGGCAACAGGGAAACGGGGACCGATAGAGCGGCCGCGGGAAGGGTTTCTACAGTACACATTCGGATAAGGCTCCTCTTTTTCTCCGCGGGCGAAACCATCGCTTGCAGCTCGCCGACAAGCGCCCTTCGTCGACCAGATCACTCGGAACAAAATTCTTCCCAAAAAGGGCATGTCGCGATCTTTGAACACGGTTCTAACGAGGAAATAAGCTACGCACGGTTGTGGTTTAGAGTTTGTTGGGATGCTTAGTGCATCTAAATTGAGTTGTCACAACAAAAAGACTAATCTCAATATCGACTTCAGTGCCCCTTTAAGTGAAGTTGCAGTAAACATACTTCCGCACTGTTTTCAGTTATTAGGACACGTCGAAAAATGAGCATTATGTTTTAATATATAAAGTGAAAAAAGTAACATAATGTTAATTTAAAAAATTGATATAAATAAGAAAAATCTTCATTAAATTAAAAGCGTTCAGCCTTTCCACTCTCGTCAAGAAGGAAGACCAGCGGAGCTGTACTCGATACACTGAATACTTCTTCTTCGTCGGCGTCTGTTTTTCGCGCTGTTTTCTACGATGAATTCCCACCAACGCGCCCAAGTATCCATTCTTCTATTATAGCTGGAAAGGTTGGCGCCATCTACGAGCGACGGCGGAAACCATACTGGTTGTGGGTTTGCCGCCGTCGCTTATAGATGGCGGTAGCTGTCCAGGTAGGTTTGTGTCGACACACACGGGCACGATCCTGGGGAACCTAGCCCTTAAAGGGGCGATGCAACGATTTTTGTATTTTGCGCAAATACCGCTTAGAACGGATCCCTGACGTTAATGACCTGTGAAATACCCGTTCGTTTTTCACCACACGCAATGAAAGTTGCAGAAAAAAATGAAGAAAAACGAGCAGAGTTCACCCCCTCAACTCGCAGCCAGAACAAGCGGCCACGTGATCTGGAGCCGATTATATGCCGCCAATGTTGATCATAGCCATGTGCTGGGGTTGGCAAGGCACTGGACACGCGCTGCGTTCCAGACATTGTTATGGTTCGGCTGTTGTCGTCATTCCAGCGATTGGACACAGGACACTACCCGAATGCTTCTCGAGCTATAGAATATCACGAGCCCAAATCGAGTGCCCACGCAATGCTCGGGTTCAATCTATGAGCCGCATTCAAATATCGTCACTGGGTGGTACTGCTACCGCCCAGCCACGTCATCAGATTTTGCGAAGGAGAGATTGAATGAAAATGCTCGGTTTTGTCCTCGAACTTACAGCGCAACAAAGGAGTTTCTTGGTCAGTGGCGTTGCGTGCGAGTATCCTTGAGTCCCACTAGTGCCAGAAAGCACGTTTAAAGTGAAAAACATTCCAATTGAATATCGTTGCACCGCCCCTTTAACAGCTCCGCTGAAAAAAACTAATTTAAATCAAATAAGTCTGATTTCTGTTTAAACAAAATCATGATTTTTTGCATCCTGCTTCAAAGAGCAATTGACAGGGGGCACTGATAGTACCGTGGGCCTAGAGTTCCTGTATATAGCTACCTAGCCTATACAGGAACTCTACGTGGGCCTAGAGTTCCTGTATAGGCTCCCTACGGGAGCCAGAGTTGCGCGTTCATGCATGGCATGTGGATTCAGCTCCTCACTTGACTGAATTCGGCGAATAGCAGCGCCGCGGGGCGCGTGCAACGTCTACTTTGCTGCACGACACTTGATATGGCTCCTCACGTGATCGGATCTCGGCGAATAGCGGCGAGAGCGGCACGCGGCACGTGGAATCAAACGCGCAACTCTGGCTCCCGTAGGGAGCCTATATACAGGAACTCTACTTGGGCCACGCGAAGCGGTATTCGCACTCATATTCACTGTGATAGTACTTCACCTCAGCTTGCAGGTTGGTAGGCGGAGACGCGACGTATTGCGCAGAGTGGTTTGTCTTTACGCTCTCCAGAACCTTTTCACTCGTGGTCGTAGAGCAATCTTTCAGGATATTCAGATATTTACGACACTTGAAGCACCTTGGTTCTTCAGTCTTGACAGCCACCTTGGTCGAGTCGATTTCTTTCGGATTCGTCTCTACCGCTGCCGTTGCTGACACGAACCTTGCTCCACCTTCATTTGGTTCGCAGCTGGCTCCATGGGAAATTTGGAAGGCGGCATCGCCTGACTCCAGATTCTTAACTGCCTCCAGAAGGTCCAAAGACAATGCGAAAGTCGCTGCTTGAAGCCACAGGATTTCAGCGTGTTACACGTTCCGAAGTCCCGCATTATGAGATCGCGCTTTTGTGAACTCATTTCCTTGACGTCTCGTTTCGAGCAGAGGAAGCTGTTATTGAAACAAAAAATCAACGACGGACTCACGCGGTTTCTGTGTCCCCCGAACCATCCTCTCGCAGGGTGCCAGGGAGTTACTGTCAACATCGGGGAACACATTCTGTAGTTCTGCCCATTTTGACCAGGTTTCCAGTCGCTTCCCGGTCGCTCGATGCCACTTGAGAGCCGTCCCGCTCACCTTCGATGACGCAACAGCGAACGTTATTCCATCGCTGCAACCAGCCTGCGCCACTACCATGTTGACATATGATACCCAGGTCCGCCCAATTTCACTCATGGCGCCCGCTGCCGACGACGAGCCAGAGAATCTTTTAATCATTGATCGACTCGCTCCGGCTTTGGGCCCATCTCGACTTCGCTGTTTACAGTTCTAGACAGAGTATACACTCGTCGACACGCGATGTTCAATTAAAATTTTTATAAACATCTGCAAGTCGGAGGAAGCTGTTTTCGATCGTTCCCCGCAATAGTTTTTTTTTTTTTTTCGCGTGTCCTTGTACACATTATATTTCATTGCTGTGGATGACACAAAACGCCAAAAACATTCTCCGTGTGCTACATCTAGAACGACAGAAACCTAAAGAGGAAATTAAATTGCTGTAAACTGATATAATATTTTGAGCACTCACTTCCGATTTTTAACAGTGATGCGTTCAGGGCCGCTCTTCTCGGTGGCGCCTCGCTGGCGGATGCCGTAATGCGGGGCAAGAAACGTCCCCAAATGTGTTGAAAAACGCCGTCCGCGGCACACAAGAGCCCAAGGCGCCCCCTTAGTCGGATACCCAGCGCTTTGGAGCACCCATGCTGCGCTCCCAACGCGGAAGCGGCACCCCGAAGAGCACTTTCGCCAACGTTTCTAACCACTCAGATTACCCGCGGTACCTGACGCTCACTTAATTGAGCTACAACATTAAACAAAGTGGCGTCACCCACGATAAAATGGTCTGTACACGAGAATAAGATATGGTATATTTTATGCAAACAATGCCGCTGCTGTTGATATCTGAATTAATTTGGTGTTCTCTGGCGCAGCAGAGACGGTGGCCATAGTGCGCCAAGAACAAGGTGTGCTACTATGACAATGTTCGAAAATCCTTCAGTAACTATTGCTCACTTCTGGTTACACATGACAGTTTTTAAGTTCGTTGTAAAAAAATTATTGATTTTTAAGAATTTGAAAACTTGGGCCTATGAAACTAAAGGTTCATCACCAATTAAAAGTGTAATATGAAATGGTATGATGTTTATTAAAAAAGATGGGAAAAAAGTTGCGACGTTGCTCATGAAACTGTGGACCAACTAGTCCCTGACATTCAAGTGGGTGATTTTGTCATCGTTAGGAAAGGCATCCATGGAACACACACAAAGGTTTCCGGGCCCTACCAAGTGACGAAAACAGCTACCACGCAAGGTATCCTAAAAGTCATATGGTATACCACTTCAACAAATGTCACTGAATGCGCCACCATCGGAAATGTGTTTCCATATCATCCCAGGAGGAATGAGTAAAAAAGGTCGGTATAATGTGACAGCTAGATGATGGACATAGAAGAAGAGGAAACCAGACAGAGCAGGGGTAGAAAAAGAAGAGGAGGGGGGATTCTACAAATGGCGGATCGAGTAAAGAGCTATTTCGTAACCTATCTCGAATTGTATTTTTAGAACGCTACATTAATGTGATGTGTCACGCTAGTGGTTTTACTATTTCAGCTGATTGCCTGTGTATAATCTAATCTTCACTCTGCTTTGTTGTCTTGTTGTTTTGTTATCATCGATGGTGCACTTTGCCTGGCTTGTGCGATCCTGTGATTGCGGCTTCCAGAGTGTGTATTGGTTCTGCTTTGCTGCTTTGTTGTTGCATATGACACTCTTATCTTATCTGCCACGGCTAAACGGTTGTGGGGTAGAGGCTCCGTCAGACACTTGTGCCTTTATCTCTGCCCCCCATGCGGAAAAATATCCGCAAAACAAATACAGAAAAAAAATATTTTGGCCAGTCCACGGGTGCGTGCCGCCACCTATTGGTTGAACTAACGCCTTGTTCAAGATGGCTGCCGTGGGACCGCAGCCTTAATGATCTCGAAAATACTGCGGTAAACAGCATTAAAAATTTTTGCAGATGTTGAGGAACATTATGTTACAGTATCTGTTTCGATAGGTGTTTTGCCCAGTGCATTGCGTCGCATTTTGATGGTGAAATAATGCTTCGTGCTCGGCTTGTGTTGTTTTAGCCTTTATAAAAAAAGGTTTGTTCGGTTTTATGTAGGCATAATTTACATACTAAGAAACGAGGTGCAGTTTTGTTTGTTTATTGAGTGTTTTTTTACCGCTAAACCGTGTACAGGCGTCATAACTTGTAGCTAACACAACGGCAGCTGTTAGTCATTGATTTCTTTCTTTTGTAAACGCCAAAAAACAAGATACATGGACTTAGCGCAGGTAGATAACTTGCGTGTCACACTATTATTGCTATGAGGGAGGGGTATTTTCCACTCTTTCCGGTGTTTCGGTATTGCGTTCCTCACATCTTAAACAATGCACTAGATAGCGTAAGGAAAACAATTTTTCCCTTCATATTAATCTGATACTACTACTTAATCTTACTATATGCTAAAAAAGTTTTTTTTTTCAGACGTATCTCATTAAAGTTTAGCTAAAATTTAAATTAGTTTAAACTAACTCGCAAATAATCACGTTATATCATACCATGCATTTCGCTGCGGCCGACGAACTTATGACTCGACTCGACTCGACAACTTGACTCGGTCGTGTCTGTGTCCCCGTCCGCTGTTGACCCTGGCAAGTTTCTTGGCCCTATTTTTTACAGACGGGGAGCTACGCTTTGTAATTTTACAAGAAGAAAACCGAGATGTGAAATAAACCTTTGACAAAAAGTTTAGATTGCTACGTGCAGGCGTCGAATTTATCGTCCATTTCCGATTGAGCCTGGTGACTTGGGACGCCCTATATATTGGGGCTTTACCTCACAAAATACCCATGGCTATTAGCGTTCCCCATAGATTTGCTAGGGCGACACCCAAAAAATCGTTTGGAGGTATTTCTTCGAACTATCTCTTCGCCTCGCCCTCTGGAGTCTGAAACAGAAATTCCACGTAGCGCATTCGACCGTGTGTCTGGGCATTACATTCCGTTTGATGCATTGAGTAACAACGATGTCTGTGCCACCAGCGTGAAGGCTTAAGTAATTGAACGCTTTTCTATAACACTTTTTCGCGGGCCAAGAGGCGCTCGCTCCTTACGCAGCGGCGAAAGCGCTTGAGGTAGGAATGGCTTCTTTAGTTACCCTACTTGTCCTGCCTCCTCCGCGAGTCATCTGTTCGCAGTTTACTTGAAATGAATAGCGTCTGTGTGGCGTTGGAGCGGCGCGCTAGGTTTGTGCTGGGAAAGATAGCACCCAAATAAAAAAAATATATTTCCATTAAAACGATTGTTGCACTGAAAAAAGTCATTACACTCAAAAGCAATCATTGCTCTGAAAACGATTATTGCACTAAAAACGATCATTGCACTAAAACGGCAATTGCACTGAAAAAGAACATTGCAATTGAAAACAATCATTGCACTGAAAACAGTGACCCGAATGAGAAGCAGCTAACTACAGTAATTGATCAGGTCAACCTGTATGCGTATTGGATGTTTTACGCTATGGTTTTTTATTTTATTTAAAAACTGCCCCCCCCCCCCCCCTAATCAAAGGAAAAACAAAAACGACAGCAAACTTGAGGCAGTGTCGTGAACATCCTTTATACCAGTTTATTTGTTTACTAAGCTCATAGCACGGGCTTGCAGAGGTTCATCCCGTGCGTTTTTCCTTAATGCCGGTGAGAACAGATACCGCCGATGCACATCCATCGCACGTGTAGCTCCTGGACGTAATTATCGCGAGGCTGCCAGCTCCACACCTGTCCTTCACGCCTGGAAGAGAAGAAAACCGTCGGTTATAAAATGGATAGCGGCCTTTAATTACAAAGTTCCAGAATGGATGAAATGGGGAAGTAGCGACCGTGAAAACTTGGCTAGAACACACTAAACAGTCGTTATGGGGGAGTGAAGGCGACCCTATTGTTCATCATTGTCGCCTCCAAATGTAACGGAAACACTTATTTGGTGTTTATAGTCGGTGACAGGCTAAGAACGCCGCCTCATAGACGCGCTCGTTGCCTTTCCTGGCTTTGGTGACGCGTGCATCGAAGTGTTATCTGGAAGCGGAGCACCTATTGCGTTCTTAAGCCAACTATATATCATGTGACGTCAATTTCCCCACTTAATTTAGCTGGGGAATTGAATGAGTGTAGGGCTCATGTGACGTCAATTTCCGTGCTAAGTTTAACGGAGAAACGCACGGACTGACAGACGGACAAACTCCCGAGATTAGAGGGTTTCGTTAGAAGGCATTTTATCCTTTAGAGCCATCTGGCATCACTAAGCGGCGATGGCGCTGCCAGCGTCTTCTGTTCACCTCCACTCTAGTAGAACTGTGGACGGACGAAGCATGGCGTTGCCTGTGACAGTGTGGGGGGTTCTGGTGAAAACGCGCTTTGATTCTAACTCCCCTTACAAATGAAACATACCAGCATACCTTTACACGTTTCTATACAGTTAGGGAATGTAAAACGAGAGCTTCCTCCGTTTCTTTCGCCCGTCCGGTTCGTCAACTATACTCCGTTCACCCTTAAGCTGAGACTGCAGCCAATGCAACCAGCACGAGAGCACAAGGTCCCGGCTTTGAAACGTTTTTTTTTTTTTTTTTTTTCGCAGACTAAGTGTTTTTGTTAAAAATGCACGTTTCAAAGCCGGAAGCGCAGGCCATAGCTCGCCCTTGTAGCTATGGCTATATAGTCTCAGCTTAAGGGGGAACACCGTATAGCAGAAATAGTCTTAACGGGGAAACACTGGACAACATAACGCAAAATGGCGCGTGAGAAAAGCTGTAACAAAAAACGTTTACGTGGGAGTCGACGGAGGTTTGTTTTTTGTACACTTTCTCCCTTGTTTTGTCTATAAGTTCGAAGCGACGTTATTATACACGTTTGCAAGTCCGGCCTCAGGGCGTCGCCATCTTGCTCACTTGGGGTGCCAATGGGCGCGGCCATAATCCGATTACGGCGGCTTAGCAAGGCTTCGCAATCGGATTAGGACGCGTTCAAGCACACTCCGACCGAGAAAGATGGTGGCGCCCCGAGGCCGGACTTACAAACGTGTATAGTCCGCTTTACTTTAGTCCGGCCCGAGCCGATGCTACGCTCCGATTAGGTAATTCAAGCGACATGAAAACTACGTCGTCGTCACGGCGCTTGTCGTCTTTGTGCGTTTCCTACAGCCGGTTAGACCAATAGTGCTCAGAAGAGGCGCAGGATCGCGGAGCATTCACTGTTGTGCGTGGTTAGTTGCAATTGAGAAAACTGAAAACATTCAAAGAGATCATTTGCAAATATGTTGTGCAAAAGAGTACCAAGATTAGATCCGTCATAGACTCCAGATGTTCAAGTGTACGGGACCGACAAGGCTTCCCGTATGCCAACAAAGTTTGAGCACTCCGAAAAATAAGTTTAGGACCACTACATGTTCCCATCAGTTAAACCATATTCAGACTTTTTAACTAAAAGCAATTTATGGTTCACTTTATCAAATGTTTCAGTCATGTCTTAACACACTACATCAACTTGCCCTCGGTGTTCAAAGATGCGGCCACAGACCTGTATAAACCGACAAAGATTAGACTCTAGCGAGAGGCCCTGCATAAAGACATGTTGCGCCGAAATAATTTTGTGCTCAATGAAGCGATACAAACCCGAGAAAACTTTCATGTAAAAAATCTGGGATATTTTTGATAGTAATACAAACGACCTATAGCTGTTCTAGTAACGCTGGCTTGTAGCGGGGCATTTGACAAGAGTCTCTCTTGAGTGTACTATCGGGCACGAATGAAATGCGAACAGCGAAGCGCGTCATTTTCGATACGTGATTTTTGAACTTAGAGGCAAATATACTTAATTTCATCTTGCGTTGAACCGCAGCAGAAGATAAGAGGCTGCGACACGGCCCTGGCAAGGCATTCTTACGCATCGCAAAGTAGTGAGTCAAAAACTGATAGTACAAGGCAGGGGTACCCCAGCGATTGTTTTATGGTCGCTGATTTGCCTCAAGGTTGGCTCAACACATCGATAGACATGGCTGTCCCCCCAATAATTGTGCGAAAATAGAATAAAATCTCAAAGTTGCTGCATTTTTTAATTTCGTTCTCATCTTGTTTCTCAAACCGAGAGCCCCTACTGGCAACACTGAAATGTAACGACAGAAATGGTACAAAGTGAACAGTCAACCACGTTCCCAAATGTTTACGAGACGTTTGATGGTGGTAAAATGATGCTGAAAAGCTCAATCACCGACAAGCACAAAAAGAAAAAAAAAACGCTCCGACAGCCTCCGTTTAAGACTACCTGCGCGACCTTGAAGTCTGTACAGTTTGTGACGTCACAACACTGGAAATGGAAATATGAATTTTTGTTTCAGCATCATCTTCATTTGCGGTTTCATAAATCGCTAGTTTGAATTTTGCACGAAATAAATTGCCTCCCGTGCGGCGTGAAGACTAAAATCCGGGTATTCAGAAAATGCAATTTGTTTGGGTAGCTCAAAAAACGGCCAGAGTTCCCCTTTGACGTAATGTTCGCGTAATGTTCGTGTTTTGTACCAGTGATACATAATGTATGTTCTAAAGAAGCTGTCAAACGTCATATTTATTTATATAACTATGTTGAATCTCTGAAGAAATTAAGCTTCTGGTTGACAACGCTGGCGTTGCTGTCATGTTCGTTTATTCAACATTTATGGCACCATGGCCGATGTGAAGTCTTACAAAGAATCTTCAAAATTAAAATCTTTTATTCAAAAGTCATTATGTAAAAAAGTCTCTAAAATGGCCTTGCGGCTTGTTTAAAATGTCACCTGACATTTGTAATTGCGCTGACTGCGCTTCCTTTCATTCACTGTTTCCTGAAGTACGAGAAGACTGATTAAAATAATTTCTGAGATAAACAAAAAAGGTTAGGTTCGATTTCGCACAGATCGATGCCCTCTTGAAAGGAACTTGGGGTATCAAACGTTGATAGCGTTGATACCGCTTCGGAAGCGTGTGTCGCCGGCATTGCCATGGCAGAGCTGGTTGATGGCAGTGGTGAATGCAAACAGTGTCATTGACAGCATGTCTGGTATCGCTGGCAAAAATATGTTTACTCGTCAGTTCCTCTTGCCTTTATTGGCGTTGAAAAAAGTAAAAAAACAGCTTAATTCCGCCGCACATGCTTTGTGAGTCACTTCCCAACAGCCCCCTGTAGTGCAGTGGAGCAATCTTCACCGGCACTTTCACATCCGACACACGAGCCCTGGCCTGCGAGTGTATGGAGGCGAGACATTTCTAAAGGGCGTTAGGCTGGAGTCAAGGTTCCGCTGTTTATGTATACTTGATCTCTTGGGTGACGGAAATGTCTTCAATTTTCCTTGTGGCACAAGAAGTGAAAGCAGAGCTTCTGCGGAGCCTGCTTCCGCTTAACATGCTAGGAGCCTTCTGTGTAATGTGCCATCACACCAAAACTCACAAAATGGAGACTGCAAAGCTTCGTGTCAACCTCGGTACGTCAAGAGGTTCCAGCCACGATAACCAAAGATACTTGAGTTTGTGCAGTGAATCGAGCGAAGTACACAAGTCAGTATTTTCTCGAACACAGCAGACAAAAAAATGAAAGCCGTTTACAACTCCCTGTAACGCCGAATCGGAGCGCAGCTCTTGAAGAGGAGGAGGGAAGGGTACTAAGGGGAGGGTATACCCCTCCTTTCTCCTCCTCCCCTCACGGGGGTAACGTGACCTGGGGGGGGGGGTCACGTGACCTGGGGGGGTAACGTGACCTGGGGGGGGGTCACGTGACCTGGGGGATCACGTGACCTGGGGGATCACGTGACCTGGGTGGTCACGTGACCTGTGTGGGTCACGTGACATGGGGGGGGGGGGTTTCCGGCGTTTCCGGCTTGAGCGGCGCCGACGCCGCTCAAGTCGGAAACGGGCTCCTAAGAGCTGCGCGCTAAAAACGTTTTATCCGCACTGTGACTGCGCCGAACTTCTAACCAGCGCCATTTTTATTCGCGCACTGATACGCGCCCGAGGAGCCAGGTGACGTCACTTCTAAACTGGCGTTTTGTTGGCTGTTGAGGCTCTTAACCTTTCGCTGCGATTCAACAAGATGAAACGAAGTATAGGAACCGATAAATCCGCGGAGTAAAAGGGGAGCTACTAGGGTGGGCATATAGCCAGCCGGCATTAGCCAGGCGGTGCCAGCAGAGTGAGAGCCCAGGGTTATACATTGTCTCGTTGTAAATTGGCAAAGGATGAACGATAAGCCCAAACATTGCGTGCCGACGGCTTCGATATGCGCTACGTATACGAGAGCAACGCACATATATTGGAGCATGACGCAGTGAAAAGCTTGATACTTCTTCGCAGTAAAAGTGCACTCCGGTGATATGTAGTCACGTTCCGATCGGCCTGCCAGGGCGTAGTTTCCGCCGTACTGGCATGTTATCCGATCAAGGCTTCCTGGTCTACCCAGTATTTCTTGCTTCAGAAACAAGGCTGAGCGGCGCCACCAGAGGAATAGCTCACGATTGAGGAATGCAGACGCCACTCCCAGGCATACCTAATATATCTTGCTTCAGTCGCTGGATAGCGCAAAACCAAATGGCATTGAAGGTTGCCTATAGAGATAGAAGCCCTCTCTCGCAGAACCTTTTCGACCCCGTAGTTTCAAAAACCGCTTTCGAGTAACGTTTGGCATGTTCAAATATGACGTAGTTGGGTTGAGCGACAAAAATTAAAGTACATAGTTTTTACATAGCTACGAAAGCCAAGAAAAAGTACAACTATCGGTACGGACCCCTTTAATTCTAGCGTCTAGTCAATGGGCAAATAAAGTGATTTTTTTTGCCCAATCTCAGCTACGTCAGAATTCAACAAGGCGGCCGCCATGAAAAACGGTCTACAGTCGGTGATAGGTGAAGAGTTCAGAAGCTCCTCCCACCTCTTCCTACTTGAGCAGAGCAAACGCTGGAGAGCTCGCAATCCCTCCACCGATCCCTCAGCTACAGCAGAATCATCTGGTGGGCCATTTGGTTGAACATGGCAGCGTATATACCGGAAAGGCGAGGACTAGGGGTACAGGACAGCGACTATCCGGTGTCCCTCTTCTACTTGTCCTCATCTTTACTGTATATGGCAATCTTCGTTTTGCGAAGGTGGAAAGATATGAGAGGAGGCTCCCTTGAACTCTTAACCTGTCACGGACTATAGCTGCCTCCAGGAAGCGCTGCGCGTAACAAAGGCCACGTGCTCCGCTGTCGGAAATTCATTGGGATTCGGTAGTATCTTTCGTGATTTAGTGCTTCATTCAGTGCTTCTTAAATGGTTGTTTCATACATTGCTAAATTTTTCATCTTTTTTTAATCGCTCGCCGATTCTCATAAAAAAACCAGATTATCATTAAAAATTGAGAAATTACGCTGGGAGAAAAAAATAATTAAACGAGACATAAGAAATAAAAAAAAACTGTTGAAAATGACAAGGATACTAGTGTTTGCTGGTGAGCATTGCATCGTTGGTGGGATTGCAGTTACGCTCGTTTTACTCCAGGGCCTTCACTTCTGGAGACTGAATATATCTACCGCTCTCTCACGCAAATCAATATTCCTAATATTCCTAGCCTTCGAGTGCCGGGATTACTCTAGTAACAACGCTTCCCAGGGTCCCAGCACCTCAGAGATTTCACTCACTGCTCGATCCAGGTTGTCTCAAGGAGTGAACAAAACAACATCTACCTAAACCGAATCAGCGAATTAAAACAAAAGAAAAAAAAATACAAGCACCAAGTTTCGAAAGCCATATCTTGGCCGCTCATTCTTCGATTTATTAAAATGGTACATTTTGAAAGTCACTCACATGTAGTATTGTAGGCATCATAGCAGGGGCATGTGTAGCAATATAGCTCCTGAAACCGGTAAGCGCAGTATTCGTTCTGGGGGCACACTAAACTCTGAAAAAAAAAAAAAAACAATTTCAGCCGAGAAATTTTGTTTACAGATTAACCCTCGTGGGCATAATCATTGTCGAGATGGTGTAAAAGGACACCTATTTGTTTTAAGGATAAGCACTTCCAATTTGCATACTACCTGCTGCAAAAGTTCGACATTTACGGAATAGATGTACTGACACAAATTGAGAACAAAGAATTGTCATTAAAGTGGGCGCCACTAATGCAGACCTTGAAATAGGACTGAGAAATTGATTGGTTAACCCAGCGATTAAACGATTATTGCTTTATTCGCGATTAACTTTTTAACCGGTTAATCGGCAAAATTTTGCCGAAACAAAAGAAAGTAAATATTCAACGCTTTCACCACGCAGATGGAGACGAGTACACCTGTATGACAGGTACACTTTAGGTTAAAGTTTACCCTAAAGTAAACTGTAGGGGCGAGATTTCTGACTCAAGACAATTGCAGAACGTTAAACGTGTCCCAAACATGTCAACGCCGTTCGAGTGTCCGTTTAGCACAGCAGGTGAACAATCAAGGGAGGTCGCTCTTGCCAGTGAATAGGAACGAACCTCTTTGTCTGATGCAGCTGAAGTGATAACCTATGACTGTCTTTGAACCGTTGTCAACTCACACAGAGGTTGATTACAAAAAAAAAAATTGCATATTAGGCCGTTTATATACAGCTAAAATAAAAAATAGAACACTTTTTTTTTGCTTTTTTTATATGTTAGGCAAATGTACGAGGCCGATTAATCGATTACTTAATCAATAAAGTGTGGCGATTAATCGGGTTAAAATTTTTAATCGACGCCCAGCCCTACTTTGAAATAATTGAACCAAGGCCGTATATCACTTAATCTAAATCTGGCGCATTTAATCAATGACCGGAAAGCTAGTTCAAGAAAACTTGAGTATAGCACTGGGGCTTTTTCTGGCACTGGTCATGGAAAGTTTCAACAAAATCCAACGTGCTTCTCTCCTTTCGACCGGCCCGGTCGTAATTGAAGAAAAACATTTTACGTACGATTATTGTTCCTTTAACAGAGAATGTTGTTTATAGACTGGATTTCATGCTAAAGGAGTTAGGCGGGCCAAAGCGTCATAAAGCGTGCAGAGCCCATGAAAGTCAATACATACGCATAACAAGCACAAAGAAGCATACATAGCCATAATTAATTCCTCTTTTTCTTAATGAACGAGATTTACCAAGCGGCAAACCGAGAATCAAACCGCGGATTATGCAATCCGCAGCCCGGCGCCTTTGCTCGGCGTCCCTAAGAGGAGGCGAACAAGAGAGCAAGCAGCTGGACCAAGTAAAACTCAGCAGATCCTGCTTTGGACATGCGCAGTTGGCTTCCGAATGACAAAGCGTAGCTCTACGTGATGTAGCCTTAATAAATTTAAAGTTTTCCCTTGATATTTCTGATTGATCATACTGATGAACGTACAAGCTGCGTCGAGCTTGCAACACACCCGAAACTGCCCAAAGCATTTCGTAAACAAGCACAATAAATCATACCGCACGCATAATTTATGTTTGACACATTCTGAGTTAACCAGGTTTATTAAAATGATCAAGGTATGAGTTAACGTTCTATGTAAAGTAATTGATTGCTCTGTAGAGGAAAAAAAAAAACGATTTCGCGAAATCAACGTGGTGGGTTGTCAGCACACTCAAAAGAACATGGTCTGCATGTATCTATGGCAGCCAGGGAATACACTATGCAGCCAGATATGGTACACAGCGTTGTGTGAAAACAATTTCTTCTCCCACCTTTGAGATGACTGACATCAACCTATCAAAACGTTCGATGGTATCAATTCTCTGGTTCAGACGGACGCTACGGACCTGCGGTACTCTGGGAGCTTTCAGCGACTTTAGTTTAATCTACGCTGACTTCTATACGATTGGATGCAGTAGCTATACGTACGTTTGGTCCCTCACATCTGCTGACCTGGTCTTCGGCCAGAATACCTGAAAATATTGAAACCCAATATTGAAAAAAGTTGGTGATAGAAACGCTTAGAACTTGGAAGGAAAATTCCAAAAGATAAGCCCCTTGCCGTTCAATAATTGGATGCTTCGAGATCATTCAGTAAACAAAATAAAATTAACAAAAGCAATGACATGCAGATCGAAACAGGCAGGGGTGGGGATTGTGCAGAGTGCCTGGGTTCTGCCGCGTGAGTGTTCACTCGACGTGCTCGGAGCTGCGGTATACGTCAACACGCAGTCACCGATTCCCCCAAGCTAATGTTCAAATAATCCAGCGCCTTTAAATCAAGAAGGGCTTCGGAAAACAGTTCTACTTACATTCAAATGGCGATGAGGGGCAGTTCTTCTTTCGGCACGTATAACCTGATAAGCACTATTGAAAAAGTTCCAACATTAATTCGGTCAAGTTTTGTTGCATTTTAAGAAAAGCGCAATTATGCTTCGTTTCACTTCAAGTGATAGCGCGATCAAAAAACTTAAAAGACAAAGAAGCGAATACGAACAGACTATAAGCACAAAGTTTCTGCCCTTTGTTAGATGAGTTGAAAAATGAGCGAGCGTAAAATGACGGCGAGGACCACGACGTTGCGCTACAGGCACTGCTCGATTTTTCCCTTGGCTCGTACCGTCGATGTATAAGAGCACATGCGCTCTCTCAGACACCTGCGGGATCATCTCGTGCCGGCACCAAGCACATGTGCGAATGACGAAGTGAGTAAGACAGATACATTTATCTAAATCGGAGAAGAAAAAAACGCAGCGGGACAATATATTTTTTTTTTCAGCGTATGTATCTAAATTTTATTACAGCATGAAATGCTTTTTAACACTTTTCTATCTTACTTTCGGTTTGACGAAACTTGACAACCTAAATTCGCCAGAAAATAGCACAGAGCAGAATCCAGTTGTCTAAATTTTAACAATTGCTATGACATATGCTGACGTCGGGCAAGATATTTCTTGTTAAAATGTGCCAGCTGAAGCAAATATTGAAAAAAACGCAAGTAGAATTTAGGTAATTTGTAATTATCTCCTCACGTCCGCCGTCCTCCGCGGTGGTTGAGGTTATCCCGAAGGAATTAGTTGCCTAGTGCTAAGTGTCGCGTCCTATTTAAAAAATAATTTGACATTTTTAAAAAAAGAAATTGAAAACACCCTCACCCGTATTCACCAGGCGCGACTAACTAGCGCCGTTTTAAGGTTAGTAGCACGACTAAGTAGTCGCGACCTAAACGAGAAATCCGCGACTAACGAGCGATTATGTTCTGCGGTATTCACGAGCGCGAAGCGAGCGGGTGACTATCTAGTCAGAACTAAAACGCGGAAGTGACGTAAAAAGATAGGTCACGCATATGCATACTTAAACACTACTGCGTAAATGGGTATTTTATCGTATAAAACCGAATATTTAAATGTTTACCAGGAAGAAAAAGTTACAATGAGAGACATTTTGTCAGAGACAGAGTTTTAAAAAGGAAAATTTAAAAACAACGCCAGGGAGAAACACGGAAGCCGCATTGCCAGCGACAAAAACAAATATGGAAGCGCCCGTAAATGCGTTTTTTTCTCGTCGTCCAGCGCCCTGTTGAGATCTCTTTAGCGGTATCTCTGACCGCTGAACATGGCTATTTACGCATTATTTGCTCCTCCAATTCTTTCTAGATGTGTCCCCCAGCGTTCCGAGACAGTAAGTGCTTTGTTAGCGCTGGCGGTCAGCGGTGATACGAGTCGGCCATGGCGCTGTGCCGCTAGTCGCCCGCTAAACACCGGCTAAACTAGCCCTACCCCATGACTAAGATTTGTTAGTAGACTTCTTAGTCGCGCGGGGTGACTAGGCCCTAAACACGACCGGTGAATACCAAGCGCACACTTTGCGGCGACTATCGCTTGCCACGTGATCATTTTAGTCGATGACGTCACTAGTCAGTGGTTAAACAGGCGCTACTCGCGCCTGGTGAATACGGGTGCCTGTATAGCCTTAAACCTTTTCGAGAACGTGCTTACCGAGCATGTGCTGGTCGAGACGTCAATACCTGAAAAAAAAAAAAAAAGAGCAGTTCCATGATTTTTAAAGTCTTCCTCCGCCGAGAGACCTTGAAACGAATGAAATCCCAAACGAGCAGTTTGTTTTTCCCCAGACTTACAGAATTTATCCTCGGTGCACGTCTCGCCTTGGAGGTATTTGTAATGGGTCACGCAAAGTTGCCCGTTTGAGCAGCTTGAGTCCTATGCGAGAAACGCATGGGAGGTGGTTACGACTGAGGCAGAGGGACAAGTTCGGTCGACGGAAGTGTCAAAACATTGGTAGAGTCATATTCTCTGTGGGCGCCGTTAAATTGGCTTCATGTTCACTTTTCAGTCTAAAGCCGGGGTCACACTGCTCGTACATCATACAAAAGACCAGGTATGCATAAGAGCCATACAAAGAAACATTTGTGAGTTTTTGAATTGCGTCCTCGAGCAAACGTAATCATTGTGCGTTTGCGTCGCGTTTTTTTTTTACACCGCGCGTGTGCGGGGGTCTAGATAGCGTCTTGGATTGGCGAATGGTCATAAATCTTTAAAAAAAACTATATTACTTAGCGAGAATATTATTAACACCTCCATGGTGCCGGTTTATTTCTTTCTAGAGCCGGCTCAAGGATAACATATGGAAGCAGCCGTGACGACGAGATTAGGGAAAGGCAACGAGACACACGTACACTGGCGCACACCATGGGAGACCCCTGCCTTCCCTTCGATGCATGACATCCGTGAAGTTCCATAGCTGCAACGAGATAGACTGAGAATGAGGCCAGCGTATTACAAAATGAAATTACCTTGGTGGCATTCAGTGTGTATTGAAGTTCGTCACATTAGACACCTCTATCCCCACGCTTTAATTATTAATTTAATTTCAACTCAACCCCAAGGAAATAGTATGTTGAAGAAGCGTAAATATATCGATGTTTGCTCACAAAAAAAAAGAGAAAAACGACGAAGTAAAAAAAAGGATTGGGCACACGCTAAGTTCCCATTCACATGAAGCTTTTGTTAGCACCTGGTAGAACGTGCAAGCGATTATTTAATTATTTTTTTTTTACGTACAGGAACCACATGCAGCGCCGAATCATAACAGGTAGAAGCTAACAAAACTTCTAAAACCAAACTTGTTTGTTTATAGCAAGCAGTGCCGGCATAGGCTGTTCCCCGAAGCACCACCCACCCTGCTCTTGTTAACCGCGACGCCGCCTCTTCACCACTGACCGGTGATGAGGGTTCACCACTACGGTATTGCTGTCTAGAAGGCGTTTCTTTACCACCGGTTGGTGGTGGAGAGGCAGCGGCCCGGATAACAGAGCAGAGGTGGGTCGTGCTTTAGGCCCGCTTCAGACGGAGCAATTTCCCCCAGCAACTTGACGTCGCAACACCAGCAACACGGGCCGTCCGCGTTCCCACGCAGCAACCGAATTGCTCCGACTTGCTATTATCATCATTCACTTTGAATTTTCGTGCACTATTTAGACACCCAGCTACGCGCTATAAACGTGTTTTTATATCTTTAAATGGCGTAGAGAATACTAACTCATCTTTCTGAAAAGGTTTATTTCCAAAAACGATCGATTTCAAACCAGAACCAAGTCTCTAGCTGTCATCAACACCACCAAGGGGTGTCACGTGAAAATATCTCGTCCCTGATTGGCTGCTGCCGCTTCAAACGGCTCCGAGTTGTTCGAGTTGCTCGTCCGTTTCGAGCCAGACCCGATCTCAGCAATTCGTGTCGATCTAGGGAAAGCTAGGGAACAACCCGCCAGCAACCTCAAAATTGCTGGAAAAGTTGCCCCGTCTGAAGCGGGCCTTAGGGAACAGCCTAGCAGACGTCGCCGACTTTGGCGCGTGCCTTTTGCGAGCGCGCCTACTCTCGTTGGTTTACCCGCTTCACGCCGTGATCGTGCGCTGATCTAGCGGCGGGTCGGCGCCCGCGGGGTATTGTTAAAACATATGGAGGGTGCAACGTCTTAATCACAGCAAGCGGGAACACAGGAGCGCGTGGCATCGGGCACAAACAGATTATCTATAACGGCCCGGCGCGAAACTGCAGCGATGCAGGTCCGTTTCAGTTGCCTGGTGCATTAGTCCTGACCGTTAGGGTGCTCCGTGAGTACCAGATGCCAGATGCTGTCGTGTGGCCACTGTGATTAATAAAGTAAGTGTCCTCTAACAACGATAGTTTCAAAGAACTACTTTGCGAATCATTTAAACGTAAAGCCCCTTGATGCGTTTGCATTTGAAAGTAAACGTCAAATGCGCCACTGCACGAGGCCCATGCCTCGTGCAGCCCTTGGAAGCAAATGGTGGCGATGCACTTAATGAATGGTCCTTGGAAGCGAATGATGGCAGCGCACTCTCTCGTGACACGTGTCTTGCGCGTTCGCACCGCAATAGTTTGCGGTACTTGTAATTAGCGCGTAGCGTGAATTTTTATCAAAGAGGTTTTTGCAAAACGTTTTTCTCATTTTTAACACGGAGTATGTTTTATGAGTCGGTTTTTAGGCAAACATTGCCATGAACGAGCGTCAGATCGAGCGTAAAAGCGACCGTCATGAACGAGTGACACGCTGCAGGATTACATACGTTCAGATTATATGTAAAGTTTAGATATAGAGCAAACGCTGGAGAGGAGGTCGCCTCTTCTCTAGCATTCGCGTCGCTAGAATGGGAAGAGATGGGAGGAGCTTTTTCTGAACTCTTAATTAACCTGCCACTGGCTGTATAGATTCCTCGCCACTTCCTTCCACTCTTCATCTTCAGAAATACTAAGCATGAGTTGTTGTTCCACTGTAATCGCGATGTTCTTGAAATTTACCAAGAAGGGTTTAGCAACTCCCCCTTCGGTATCGACATTCCTTGTTTCAACAGACTGTAAAACTCCGGGCTGCAAGTGTATCGAGCACAATGTCCAGGTGGTCGTAGAAATGTAAATAGCGAACATTTATTTCTTCAAGTTCAAAATGTTTTTTTCCGGCGTTCTTTTGAAAACATAAAAAAATAGCATCGACACATAAAACAAAAGCATGCGTAAACGTTTCAGTTGTCCTAGAACGTCTACAGTCCATTGACTACAGTTATTAAATGCCTCGGGATTCAAGACATTCTTTAGCTTGTACAGTTCTCAAATGAAAGCGGAAGATGAACGTTTTGCATTTTGGTGATATCGGCACGCGCCGATATCACCAAAAGGGCATAAACGATACAGCGAATCTGGAAACAATGAGATCAGTGGTTGCTTTACTAAACTCTTTTAGAGCAAGACTCTAAATAGGCTGGTTTAAATCTAAGTCGGAAAAAATCTAGGGTGTCTGCGACTTCCTTATAAAAACCTCGCAGCGTTGTTATGTCCTGTGCGTCATCTATTTGAATCTCTGGTCCAAAATGTAAAAAGAAAAAATATTTCTGCAGATTCCGAGAAACGGATATTGTTATTGAAATAAACGCCCATCTGGCCATCACTGCCGTACGAAAATGCGTCGTAAGCCGAGACCCATAGCTTCAACAGATCACACTAAATTTGATATTCGCATCGGCAATTGAGATGATCTTCAAAAGAACGTCAAAAAATTATATGAAACATATTTACGGTCACCCTTAAACAATGCATGATCTGAAAGGGGTACGTTAATGTTGATGACATACATACTGCAACTCGACCAACGTTCGAAATAAATCCAATGTTACACATGCAAGAAAGAGCCGATTTCGCACTCGTTTCGACATTTTTCTATATTGACTTGGGATTGTCGATAGCAATCAATGGCACGCCTAAAAGTTGCGGCTTCTTCGTTGGACACGTGATATCCACCAAATTGGATGGCGATGTCCACTACTCCCTGTAACAGGTGCCAACACTCTTTTCCTTGCAGACGGTCACACCAGACGAAGCACATAAGATGAAATGCACGACATTGTTTTTCTGTACTGGGTTTATCTGCGCACACAAGCACAAGGTCGTCCGCATAAGCAAGGATGTTCACCTGACAACAATGAAGACGAAAACCGTGGCCCATCCTGTTTCTTGCGATGCATCTCCAGAGGGGCTCCAAATATATGTCCTCGAGGACGACATGGAGTATCTTTGACGCACCGAACATTGAACTTGAACGGATCCCGATAGTTTTTTGTAGTTGTACGCCTTTCTCAATATTTTTGCCTATTTGGATATGTTTCAGACTTGAGAAAATAAGGGAATGCTCCACTCTATCCAAGAATTTTGCAAGGACGTTTTGTAATATCGCAGCTGTTTAAGAGGTTTGTTGGCATATATCTATATAGACTGTACAGTGTGAAAGTTTGTTGGCACGTTCCTTGTTTTTATGGAGCCGGTTTTGTGGTAACCAGCGACTTTATTGTTTTCCAGTTTGGAATTCATCGGGCAAATATTTTATATTCACAGTTGATAAGGCTATTGGTCTCTAGAATCTTTGGACTTCGAGGTTATTATCGTGTGTACTTATAAATGAAAGTGGTAGGGAACATTTATCGTACGGTCAATTGAACACACGAAGTATTGGTGTAAGATCCTTTCTCTGCTTCTTGTAGAAATTTGCTGGAAGTTCATCTGGACCTGGATCCTTCCGGCTCTTCATTTCATCAATATTTTTTTTTTAATTTCATCAGTACAGAGATCCTCGTCAAGTCTTCTTGTCTCAGTATGGAGGGTGTGCATTCCATTTATTATATCGTTTTGCCTAGGGTGCGCAGAGGGTATTTGCGCGAAAAGTTCGTCGTAGTGAGATACAAAGGCGTCCGGGTATCTTTTTACTCTGCCAGTTCATTTCCACTATGTCTTAGAAGGCTGGCAAACTTCGTTTTCGCCTTGCGCAGTGAAGGTATCTCTATGTCGGTTGTTCTATTTCAAGTACTTGGAGACTTGGTCTTGCTGCAGCATCCCTCATAACGGCCTCATGTTGTGTACTTTATGTGTTTTTTATGTTTATAATCTCAGTTTTCTATTGTCTGGGCTGTAAGCATTCCAGTTAGTACAGTTACAAAAAGAAATACCTCGATTCAAGCTCCTTTCTTATGCTTTTTCTTAAAATCTAGTAAACCCAGATGTTGGGTAGCAAGCTACTGGCACTCTGGATGGTTAAATTATTTTATTAAAATGCGAACATGCCGGTGAGAGGAGTAGGTTTCGGATGAAAATAACACAGGTCTATATTAAAAAAAAGTGGGAAGAATGAAATATTTAGCACTAACCGCACACGAAGTGTAATTTGTGCGGGAGACATTCTGTCTTCCCTGGTTTTTATCAGCATAATCAAGGGTGCATTTTTCAGATTTGTACCTATCTTAAATACTCTACTCAAGACACCGTGCTTTCAAATACTTTTGGATGTATTTTCATATCTTGCAAATACATTTAGTCTAAAGTATTTGCTCTTCTATCTTAATGAAATCTCTTTCACTTTCTTGTACTCACTATCTCAAATGCATTGTCCAACCTTCGAAAATATTTGTCACCGAAACAATCTACGGAGCTAGGGGTCGTCAGACTCCAGGGAAAAGCTGAGCCGATTGCAGAGTTGGAGGCAAGCGACCTAACACAGGACAGAAAACAAGGCACGAGCAAAATGCAGTCCTAGAGTGCCAACAAAAGATAAAATGGATAGCCCCAAGTACGCCCGCTTTTAAATGTCCTCCTGTCCGCCTTCTGTAGCTTGAGCTACACTGGCCGAGGTTGAGCAGTTTCGCGTGGCTCCTGGAGAGCCGTGCTGCGCATGCGCGAGGAGCAGTGACGTCACACGGTGCACAGCTGGCGCAAAAAGTCAAATTTGGGGTTTTACGTGCCAAACCAACGACGGGCATCTGGCACGCCCCAGTAGGAGGACTGAGGATTAATTTGGACCGCCTGGGGATCTTTGGCGTGCAACCGAAAGCTCGGTTACACGGCACCTCCTTCGCAATAAGCCTCCGTCAGATTGCGGGCCCCTCGGCCGGGATTCGAACCCGCCACATGGGGATCCGTAGGCCAGCGCTCTCGCCTCGGAGCCACAGCTGGCGCGCCGGAGCCGCCGCCGCCGCGCGCGCCTCGGCGGTCTGCGCATTCCAGAGGAGTGACGTCATAGCCGCGGCAGACGCACTGGCGCCGCCGCGTGCCCAGCTGTGCGCCTCCGTTGCGCAGTAGCCAAGTCTGACGCTGCACCGGAGCCACTTGATAGCGCCTCTCATTTTGTGCGCATGCGCAGAGGTATCAGTGGGGGTACATATATCACGGGGCGTTTGCCAGTGTGGTATAGCCATGGAGAAGGAGAGCGAAATTGCTGCTCAGCGGCGCAGAAGAGCGGAGAAGCTTAACTCATCGGATCCCGAAGTAGTCACATAATGCGTATACCGTGTGTGTGTCATTGAAGCAGCAGTAAGCATGATAATCAAGCTAATCCTAGACAACCAGGAAAGCTAAGAATAACCAGCTGAACCTAAGCTCACGCCTACGTATATCCTGGCATAGCCGAGCTAAGCCACTGCAATTGTTTTTTTTGTTTTTTTTCAAGTTGCTTTTGGACGGCACGTTACTCTTGGAGCTAGCAAGGTACTGGTGACATTAATCAAATTTTACACATTTTGTCTAAAGCTAGAGTGGTTACGTCAGCAGAAGATTGTGATGCCAACGCCGAAAATGGTCATAATGGACCAGTTTCGGAAATTACCGGTTCAGGGGGCTCTAGCATGAAAATGCGCAGGGCAAGTTTTGATGGGAGCGAGAACACTCCCTCGGCCAAGGAAGCTAGGTTCTGCTGGCTTTACTGAGCTGCAGTGACCTGAATTGGGCTTCCATAAAACCCCTTGTGTGCCTATTGTGGCTTTACTTTGGCTCCCAAGCTGGTTCAAAAGCGTTTATTTTATCTCCTTTCGAATGCGCGGATTGTTTCATTTTTAGAACACCCCAACCTAGTTTTCGCCAGGTGAAGCCATGGATTGAAAGCGGTTTTGTGCACACTTTCTTGAGTTACTTATGTTTCCCTCTTAATTTTCATAGTATTTTTGACAGTTTCAAGGTACCGGCGCTCCTAATGCCCTTGGCTGGGGGGACAAAATACTCGCTTTTGGTTGTTGATCAGCGGCAGAGGCTGCTGTTTTTGTTGTTTCTCCTGAGCGTGCACGTTGTCGTTCGCTCTCGTACTCTTCATCAAATCTAGCTGCCTGGTCAACTCCTAGTTCGGCTGTTTGGGATATGCAATGCCGGACAATATGTCAAGTCCGTCTAATCGCGTCAAGGCATATTACGAACGTATTGCGGAATGCGTCTTGAGCCGAGCCTGTCGCCAAACTAAAGCACGCCAGTTGCCATGCCTACAGTACGTGAGTCCCCCTTGTTCCTAAAATCTGTAGGTAACCTTTACGTTGCATCTTCCGAATTATTTCAGAAGTAAACATCCATTGCAGAACCTAAGCAGCTTCTTGAAAGTCGTAAAGATCACAGCAGAATGTGATTGTCAGCGAAGTCATTACAAGTAGAGCACCCCCTTTTTGAATTGTTTATTATTATATTGCCAGCTTGCAACCTACTAGCCGAGTGTCTTCAAATGTAATTTAATTACTTTTTCAAGGTATTTGTAGTCTACTCAATGCAGTTCTTGGTAAAAGTAACTTAAATACTACTCCAAATACATTTTC
The DNA here is from genome assembly GCA_013358835.2 of Ixodes persulcatus. Taxonomy (NCBI): domain Eukaryota; kingdom Metazoa; phylum Arthropoda; class Arachnida; order Ixodida; family Ixodidae; genus Ixodes; species Ixodes persulcatus. The sequence goes on from JABSTQ010004184.1 coordinate 40,534, forward strand.
AAGTGGGTATTTAGTGTCTTACCCTAAGAACATTTGTTGAGTATTTGACACAACACTGGACTATGTTTAGGCGGCTACAAGTGTACGCACGTTTGCAAAAGTCAAGCCGCAGCTGACTGACTTGGTTCGCTTTTCTGCGGCGGAGGCTGTAAGTACGAACCCGCGTCGAATTCGGCTGTGCTAAATCTTTTTATTACTTGATTCAATATTTTTTATTAAGTTTTGTATTTTAACAGTGTATTCTTATTACCTTTAAAACTAGTCAAAACTTATAAAACGTCACCGCCGCCCCTGCCCTTCCCTGGCAATCGCAAAATGAAAATAATTATACTCATATCATAGCCACATATTAATCGCATAATAACATTCGTAACTGGCAAGACGGGACGTCGTGTTGGCTATTTTACGGTCTGGACACATTCCAAAACTTCAACTGGAACTACTTGTTTTTAAGTTCCCCCACCTTCTGCACAAGTTCAACACAAACGAGGATGGCTTTGTGTTTTTCGTGTAAGGTTCACTGACGTATCTTGGCGCCGCATAACGTTCTAGCGCGCACGCAAAGTCAAGGCACTGCAAAATGCGGCAGAATCACGATGGTACCGGAAGAATTAGAACCATTTTCGTCTCTGTCTTTCTCGCAACACTTCACCTATTTTTTTAGGATCGATGATCAAAGGTAGTGGGAAGCTCACCGAAAGTCAAGAAGAGGCTTGAGAGAGCAATTTTCCACATGGTGCTGTTTAGTGAAACTTGCGAATGTGGAGTGACTTCCCGAAAGCAGCGGAAGGGGAGATGCCTTCTTGAAATGTGACGCCTACAAAAGCAAGCTCCAGTCTGGACGATTTACGTGGTTTTCAATGCCGTGCGGATGCTCTTGCTATCTCTAGCTGCAATCTGCTGCCGCCAACTGCGCGACAGATAAAAACAACCTTGCCGCCAAATAAAAAAAAAACATAAAACGGCAGGTTTTTCCTGCATGGAAATGCTCTTTTTTATCATAGAAAGGTCGCGTGTTACTTTATTTTGTATCTCGGGCCGGCGCGGTGGTAGGCTTCCAAAAACATTGAATTTGCACACATGTTCGAATAAATAAATAGGACGGAGCACACAACAGGAGCGCAGAACAACTGGGGTGAAATACGAGCACAAAACACGGTACAAGCACAAAAACAAACAAAAAAACATCGAAATGTTTGTGTTTACTTTTCAGCTGCCTATGTTGCAACCACCGATTCCCATGTTCCAGATGTCATTGGCGTCGACATGCAATTCTTGAAATTCTTACCTTCTATTCAGTGATGTCCGGAACCTGTTTCTGCATTTTAGCTTGAATGTTTTCTTTTTTTAAATATGATCCTTCATTTTTAATAGCCTTCTATTAACAGTTCAGTCTGCAACAATTTCTGAAGAAGGGTTCTGGATGTAAATAAATTTATTTGTAAGCCGGTTGTTGCTCAAATGACATAAAGGCAACTTAACATTATAATAAATATGCTGTGATTTAATTAAATAAAAATGACTAAATAACGTTTAACTATAACTTTCATTAGGAAACTCTAAATTTCCTGGTTGTCAAAACCGGTCGTAGGAACGGTAGTTGTCCAATAAAAAGAGGCCTTTATTAACGAAATTGCAGTGAGAGCGCACGCGAGCTGGTGTAGCATTACCATTTCTTTAAATTACCCGAGACTGGGGCGAGAAAACTATGCAGCATCAAAACGTGCAAGAGAAAGGCAAAGTGAAAGGAAGACAATTTCTCGAGACGTTGTATCTCACTCGTAATCTTGAGCAACTTTGTAGATTTAAGATCATGACCGGGGGCCGAGTTAGATGGTAAACTTGATATGAAGTTTGAAATTCCGTCATTTGCTATAATGATCTGTTCCATTTAGGTAATTATAAGATATTCTGGACAATGAAAGGGTAATGGAAATACATCATTAGTAAACACTTCACTAAAGAAAGTACAAAACAGCTCACAAGTCTCGGCTGTCGGTAAACGTTTTCTAGGCGTCCGTTAAGCTGAACGAGTCCTTTACTTGTTGCTTTGGATTTACAGTGGACAAACACTTTTTGGGGTTTGTTTTCAGTATATTACAAAGATAATAATTAAAAACTTATCTTTTGCATTTTTTATTTTATATTTGCAAGTTAAGGAACACTCCTTGTATTTTAACCACAAAATAGCAGTCTGAGACGCTTTTGCGGCACGAAAAAGCCTATTTTTTATTGAGCAACCTCTTCAAACGTGTTGAAAATTACGGGTTCGAAAATGGCGTGTGAATGGCTAGTTTCGGAATAGATTTGTCACGTAACTCAAGCAATTTACATATGATTTTGATTACATATGTGATCACTTAATGGTTTCATATACACAGTATTTTCAACCATATCAGGTTTTGAAATAAAAAAAAGTTCAAGCATGGCTGCACCACGATTTTGTTTATTAACAATTTCAAAAAGTGAAAAAGAGTATGTAACGTCAACAAAATCCCGAGATTGTTTTTGGAAGGTTCTACCAAATACGCTTGAGACTAATACAGGAAACTCGGGGGTGAAATGGGATACGGAAGTAGAAAGCGATCCTGGCGGCGCGGAGTGGACAATTGACCTTTTTCGGCGGAAATTGAGAAGCTGGATCAGTTCACTAGACTGATTGATAATCTACAGAAAATTGCTTTATATAATGCGATCTTGGTGGTTTTATGTCAAACTTCGGTGTGTGACAGTGTACTGGTTTGAACTATAGAATCAAGGAAGTTCGTAATAATTACCAAATAATAAGAATGTTAATTTTTTTAACAATTTGTTTCTTATAACGTTTCTGAGTGAAATATTTATTTCAGTACTCACGAAGGCGATAGACACGCCAGTATTGCTGTGTTCCCTGATATTTTGAGTATCCTAATATTGTATTCTTACATTTTGAATTCTAGACCCACAATTAACACATGCATTATAGATATTCATCATAGACTCAATTAAATGGGGTATTCTATATCGTGTTACAGTATTGACCTTATTTTTTATATATTTAAATGACTATAATGTGCCACCAAATGTTACTGAGTATCAAGAGATATGAATGGTTAGTAATAATTTATTGCAAATTGTGTGCATTTTAGTATTTCTGAATGCGACCATCATTAATGACCCGCCCTATTATTGACTTGATAAACTTGACATGGGTATGAATCCGCTTTAGTGACTAGTTAACGAATTTGTGCTCATTGTATATTTATGGGTTATACTGGCTTCTTGAAGTTACTGATGACTACTGGTCTCTATTATAGAACTACCATTATAGGTATTTTTGTTATATTTGCGTGTTTCTGGATTATGCTGGTGTCAAGCGGCTAAATGGCTATTGACCTCTATTATTTAATAGATTGAGCTTGTATGATTAGTGGATATTGTTGGCTTTAAGTGGCTAGCGATGTCTGTTTGCATCTATTGAGGAGCAGATATGTTTTCAATAAAAACAAATGGGCATCAGTGACTATATCAATCAATTTTGTGATATTGTCATCTTAATGGATTATGTTGGCGTTTAGTGGCTAATGATGGCTATTAGCCACTATTATTTAACATGTTGACTTTCAATAAAAATTGTTGGCCAGCAATAAATAATACTGGCTATAGACCATATGCGAAATGTAGAGCGCCATCTAGAAGCGCGCCGAGAACTACGTCCGCCATCTTGTTAGTGGCTGAGAAAACGAAACCAGAGACCCGACCGGCAAAGGCCCCATGTAAACAAGCGACCACGCTTCATGCGAGATGCGATGCCAACGATTGCTGCGTTCCGCTGCGGATGCAGCGATAAACCTTCGATTCGTCCGTGACGTGAACGAAAATGTGAACAGGGTTCACCTTTTTTTCCTTATTTTTATTTGTTACTTGAGACGCAGCTTTTGTCAAAAACAATCGGTGACAACGTGAAGAAACATGCGGACGTTATCTCGCGGCGTGAAGCCATTTACAACAATTGAACTGGGCCCTAATCTTTTTACGAAGTTGTACCAAATTTGTTTATGACCTTCTTTTTTCTTTTATGTATGTTGTAGTTTTGGCCTGCCTTTTTCCTGATGCGAAAGCAGCTCAATGCATGCGGACGAGACCAAGCCTGTTAAGCGAGGCAAAAAGGTGCAAATTTTAATAATTTACGCCACCAACCATAATTGAAGATGCATATGGTTAACAATGGTATGGTTAGGTTCATCGCAGTGGCTAAAACTTCGATGTCGGCGGCGGCAGAAACTTACGTTGCGGACGTCGAATGAAGCAACACGGGCGATGCCAACTTCATTTTACAACCTCCTTTTTTTGTCGCGGTTGAGGTAGAAATTTTGTTTAGTGCAAAGAAACTCGGGGGTAGTTTTGAGAAAGTCACTACAGTTATTCTGCCAGGGTTGAAAAAATCTTCATTCATAGTGCAACATCCGTCAACTTTGCTTGAGCTCAGTGCTATCTGAAACCAATTATAGCCCTTTGCAAAGCTTCAGTTTCTTTTAGAAGTTTATTTTAGTTTCTTTTAGGACACAGAGCGTTCCACCAAGAAACCTTCCGCCTGTAACAACTAAAAAAAAAAAAAAAAAAAAACTATCCTTTAGTCATGTACTCGCGTGGACCAGTATACCGCTAAACAGTGCGACTTCAAGCGTATTCGCATTGAAAAAAAAATTAAAAGTGTTCTCAAAGATGAAAGACATGACGGCCTAGTCCTTTAGGAGGCCTGTGCACACGCTGGCGACAACCCGCAGTGTGTAAGCTTCCACAGCGAAGGCGTAGGACTTGGTCCGCTGCTTCGACGAGGTTGTCGCCAGAGTGCAGAGGCCTCCGAGAGTTTTGTCAGTCAGTGGCGGTAGGTTGTTTAAACTGTTCGTCCACATATTATGGTCGGAAGGCGGAAAACAGTAGCTGGGCCATAGCACATTGCCCGTACAGCTCTCTCCGATGCCTCCACCGTGCTTCGGTACCGACGACGCTTGCCAACATTAAAATGGCGACGCTCTCAGTGTTCTCAGACCACAAAGCAATTTCGCATAAGGCCTATTGTGGGATGCCTAAATGGTTGCGGATTATGTTGGCTTGGAATGGCTAACAATGACTATATTTGCATACATTGTTGAGGAAATTGGCTTTAAATAAAAATGACTGGCCATCAATGTCTTTGACTCACAGTTTTGTGATATTAGCATGTTTGTGGATTGTGTTGGCTTCAAGTGGCTACCAATGGCTTTTTGCCTCTCTTTATTGAGCAGATGGGTTTTGAATGAATATGAGTGCTGTCAACCACTAATCCTGTCAGTTTTAAGATACTTGCACAGTTGTGGATTATGTTGGCTTCAAGTGGCTAACTGTGGCTATCGTAGCTCTTGCTGAACAGATTGGCTTGAAGTTAAAACGAGTCGCTATTGCTCACTTCTAATTAAACATTATGTGATAATTGCACTTTTTGGATTATGTTGGCTTTGAGTGGCTAACGATGGCTATTGGCCTATACTACTTAAGATATCACTTTAAGTCAAAATCACTGTGCAATAATGACTAATACTGGCAATTTCCAGATATTTAAGTGGTTGTGGATTATGTTGGCTTAAAGTGGCTAACAGTGACTATTTGCATCTACAGTTGAGTAAATGGGCTTCATATGAAAATGATTGACCATCATTCAGTATAATTTAAAATTTTGTGACATTGGCATGTTTTTGGATTTGTTAGCTTCAAGTGGCAAACAATGGTTATTTCTTTTTATTGTTGAGCGTATGGGTGATGCGGGCTTGAAATTAAAACAAATGGTCATCAACGATTGCAACTCGCAATTTTATTATATTGGCATGTTTGTGGATTGTGTTGGTTTCAAGTGGCTAACAATGGTTATTTGCATTGGCTGTTGAGCAAATGGGGTTTAAATTAAAATGAATGGCCGTCCATGACTGTAACACACCATTTTGCGATATCGGCACATTTGTGGATTATGTTGGCTTCAAGTAGCCAACAATAGCTCTTTGCATCTACAGGGGTGGAAGCGGGCTAGAGCCTTTTGTAGCAGGGCTGGGAGCAGCAAAAGTCCCACTTTGGAGCAGTTTTGGAGCAGTAAAAGGCTCGCTTTAGAGCAGCTCGGGAGCAGCAAAAGTAAGTTTTGTAGCCGTAGAAGTAGGTTTTGGAGCAGGTCACGGAGGTCAAACAGGTGTCTAAAAGTGATTTGTTGTTGCTAAATGCGAAAATATAGCACAAATATATGCATGCACATTCCAGAATAATTTTCAAGCAACATACATACATATCTTTCTATTTCTATTGCATGAAATTTGGAATATTGGCAATTTATGCAAAGGAAAGGCTTTGAGAACCATTCCGACAGCAGGCAGAGTCATGATAGACTTTATATGGGAGGCCCCGACAATAAAAGCACAACTTGAGCCACGCCAGTACAAAACCGTCTATTTAAATAGACCAATTGTAAACATGTATCCAGAAAACTAAACCACTGCAAGGTGTCAGATAAACTACCTTCGCTGACTACAGTTTTTGTTTAATAAAGAATACACATGTTCAATCACTGCTTAAAAAGCCCTATATCAAGTTTAGTAACAAAATACAAGGCTACTGACATTTGACAAAAATTCAGATGCAAAATAAAATGTGTATTTTATATCTTTAGAATACCACAGTCACTCGTACATATGCAGCTTTAAGCATCGACTAGAAGAGCAACGCAACCTTATGTACTCCATAAAATGTTGTGCATTGCGTGTATCCATAAAAAAAAATTAAGGTACCACAACATGTTTCAAAATAAAGCAGTCCTTGCTGACCTGTTTTTATTAAATACAAACGTTCTTAATCCCTGTTCATAAAATACAGTAATCCCTACACCCAAGTTAACAAACAAAGCTATATCTATATTACTTTAGATGGAAAAATATATTGTCTTAAAAATATCACAGCCACTAATACATATGCAGCATAAACACTGACTAGAAGAGCCCACAGGCTTCCATGTTCAAAAAAAGGGTTGTGACTAAGCTGAATCTGTGTACATTAGAAACAACTGAAGTTCACCTTTTTTCAGAGTTTGAAGAGCAGTGTCAATTTCTTTTATGCGCTCGAGTACTTTGGGCAGTTTAGAGTTCACATCATTTAGCAGGAGGTGTCCACTCCCCACCTTGTCCATGTCCTTAACTGCCACACCCTTGCTTATGATTTCTTGTGCACTCAGTAGAAGTGCTTTAAGAGAAGGCAGGCGGCACTGGAGCCCGGACTTCTCATCTGTGAGTTTCTTCGTTTCAGAGACTTCACCTGAGGCTTCGTCATGTCTCCGCTTGAGGGATCGCGATGCTTCTTCTTTGTCTAATTCTATTCGTTGCCGATATCTCCTGTACGAATTTTCCACACCTCTCAAAAGCTCTTTAGTCAGTGGCACCTTGGTGGGATCTTCGCTGTATCTCTTTATGTATGTCTTTGTTTGACGAAGGCTTGAGATGCTCGTTATGGACAATGAGCTTCGATTTTCGACTGCATGTTTGTTCTCACTGAACCCTCTTTCGCAATCAGCGTTGCCGCGAGGGAGTGCAAAAAGAGCCTTCACAAGCTTTCCGAGCATTAGATACTTGGGATCACAAGTTGGCGTCTTTAGTGCATACACGACACTCCAATGAGTGACCACATTGGGAGACAGCTCCCAGTCACAAGTTTCACAAACGAGAGAGTTCCACTCATCAGTGAGTGCCGCCACTTTGTTGAAGGGGATAACTTGTGGCAGAGCATTCGCGATATATCGCAGCGACCTTGTGGCAAACTCTCCTTCTGCATTAGGCTTTAAAAACCTTAAATGGAACAACACCTTGTTGTGTAGCGGCCACCTAGATATTAGGAACTTTGTACATGCTATGTAGAAAGCCCTTGCCCTGGTGTAAAATGCCTTCTTTTGAGTTGGCGACCACGCCTCTATTTCTAGTTCGGTGTCTAAACCAACCTCCGGCTTTGCCTTCCAATGGACAGACGATTCGACATCAAGGTCTGTAAGCTGCAAGCCAGTCAAGTTCACAAATGACTCCTGGCGAAGAAATCTTCCAAGCACCTGCTTGACGAGTGCCACCATCTCATCGTAAAAGATGTGCAGGAGAGGCTCCTTGCTTTGGAAGAGCGTCTGGAACTTCTCGAAGATCTGTGCGGCATTTTGTACAAAGAGCAACTTTGCTCGCAGTGTGCTGTCAATGAACGCAGATGCCAGACGACTGTGCCTTACCGATGATGATGATCTCGGCACCCCCGACTTCAAAAAAAAGGTCTTCAGGGCGTCATATAATTTAAGCACACGTTCAATGCTGGGAAGTAGCGTCAGCCACCTGCTATTCACATGACGCAAGAACTCAAGCTGTGGCAATCCGAGTTTACACTGCAGTTCCTTCAAGTCTGCATGCATTGTTGCATGCTTGAAGTAGTGGTGAACATGAGTTACAATCGATTCCAACTCGCTACAGAGAGAATCCAAGCCAGCAGAGAAAGCATTATGGACCTTATGAAGACTACATTCTCCAATGTCAATCATGTCAGGGCTGAACTCCGCTTTCAGTTTGCGTTGTAAGCTCTTCATCACGTAGGGGCCGTCACTGAAGAAACATACCATGTTCTTCTTTGGAAGCTCATTAAGAGCATCTTCAACACAGCAAAACAGTTCATCTGCAGTAGCATGTCCTAAATGAAATGACCGCAGGTGCTCCACAACTACATTCTGTGTGTTGACAGAGTAGTAGCGAGCAAGTACATCCAACTGCTGCACCTTGGCCTCAGGCACTGGGGTCTCGTCGATCATGATGCTATAGAACACCTCTGGTTGAACAAGCTCTTGAACCACCTTTTCCTTGAAGCACGGCCCCAGGCCATCAGAAATGATGTATGAAATCTTCTTGCTACCACATTGGAAGCCTTTTGCGATTTGCGAATCAGGGAACATGTGAGGGTACGTTAAGGTTGCCACATCCGCCCAAGTGTATGGAAGAGAATTTGCAACCATGGAGAGAGCAAAACGTGTTTCTTCTCTTGTGACATTCTCTCGCAATGACAGTGATGCCGCATTTTTGTGAAAATCCAGGGTGCCCTGGACCATGAAGTCCTTGGTGAAAACTCCTTTTGCGTTTCGCTTTTTCTTAGCATTTTGAATGTGTTTCTGAGAACCAGCATGGGGCATTATTGCTGAGGTACCATGTTGCGAACAGTGCACAGTCACATTGCAGAGTACGCAGAAGCCATCACTGCCTGTTGAGCTTTGTCGACACCAAACAGAAATTGAATCCCCATTGCCGTCCTTCTTGCTCAGCACGTCCACATTAAATTTGGTGCACCGTTTTGAAACAAGTGGAAAGCGCAAATATCAAAACATGAATGCAAATAAAACTATCAAGTATTTACTGTTTTACACTTGCATACCATACAACAATGTATATAAAGAAAATATTTCTTTAATTTCTTTTCGTGGGAGGTGAATGCTGCCGAGCTGATTATGATGACTTGGGGAGTGATGCTGAGTTACATTGAGGTGCAGGATGGCAATAGCCCCTCGGGTATCGGTGCCAGCTCAGTTTGAACAAGACTGAAAATGAGATGTAGCTGATCAGGCGCTGATCCCTGCGGGGCAGGCTGCCTTCTTACGTGACAAAAAGGCCACCAGCTTCTCTCTACCCAACCCCCCCTCCCCCAACCAGATACACCTATACCCGAAACTTGTACGAGTAGAGTGGCTATAGCAAGTTAAGGTGCGTTCACGACAGGAATCGGCAGCGCGGGAGTGTTGTACGGCATTTCTGATGTAACCCCCACTCCTCCACGCTAAAGGAAAGAAACAAAAAAGTGTGTAGCACTGCCAATTAACCAACTCTCTTAAGATCGCGGGTATTGTTTTCGCCAGTGGTTTGACGGCGGGAGACAACACACGACAGCGTGCACATTCGCGCACACAATGATGGTTTTGGTTTCGTTTTGACACGACAAATTGAGCTCGAGAACGCATGTGCCTGTGCTCGCGATTCGTTACGGCTAAGCGTCCACATATGATACGCTACCAAATAACAGGTAAAGCTAGTAACGACCATTTATTTTTACTCATGTTGACGCATGTGCATGCGCTCGCAAAGAAAAACAAACGAAACTAACATAGCGCGTGTTTCTTAACTGCGTTCGCAAAAAACAAACGTAACTAACATAGTACGTGTTTCTTAACGGCTAAGCGTCAAAATATGATACGCTACTAAATAACAGGTAAAGCTAGTAAAGACCACTTACTTCTGCTCATGTTGATGGCCGAGGTAGCCCACCGGTGCCGAGGCACCAACTCCCACGATCACGGCAAATCGGGACCACGGGCAACTGCATGCGCGCTCCAACCGCGCCAACCAACTATGCCCGAAACCAAACCGATGTGTTCGTATATCAAGCTCTTTGTAGTCAAAAATCGACATCTCACTCTCGATGAACTAAAATCGACGCCTTGCCTTGCGGTTACACGTGGTTTGGAGCCCCAGTCGAGTTGGTACGAGTCACCCGCACTGACGCCTAAACAAAAGTACACACCACATGGTGGCCAGTGGCCGACCGTTTTCCGCTAAATTTAGAGAAAACACACAAAAAAAAGCTGAAATTGACGTTTTGGAGCAGGCTGGCGCAGGGAAGTGAATTGGCGCAGGGTGGCGCAAATGGCGCAGCGCTTCCACCCCTGCATCTAGTGTTGAGCAGATGGGCTTGAAATTAAAACAAATGGTCCTTTCGAAAGGTGTGGGGAGCTGCGGGACTGCATGTCCGCGGTTACGGGGATGCTCATAAATATAAATTTGGTACTCTCAACCTTGGTAATGCGTTTTATATTACGTTTATATTATATATATAATAAATTGTACAAGACTGCGCCTTTAAAACGTATATTAATGTCGGATAAACGCGCACGAACACCACCGCGCCGCTTGACAAGAAACATTTTTTTTTTCACGTCGATAGCATCGATAGCAGATATTTTCTCACGTAGTTGCGCCATGGCCTTCCTTCCTCCGACATTGTGACGTAACCTCTCAGAGCGCTATGGCCTTCTTCTCTAGGAGGTGTTGCCCTGCGTCGGAGCGAGAGAAGGGGGAGAAAAAGGGGCAGGATGCAAGCATGCTCGCTGGAGAACTCCTCGGCAGGGGAGAGAGAAGCCCCGACGCATGCGCTGTCAATAGCGGTTACGACAGACAACATACATCAAAAACCCCACGAGTGTCCATAATACACCCAGGCAGCACACCAATGTTGGACCTACATTGGACCAACAATGGCAAACACTGGCTCCAGAGGTTAATCCAACATTGGCATTCTGGCCAAGCGCAACTTCTTCCAATGTTGGCCCAGCCATTGGCACCAACGTTGGGCCACCGTTCAACCAATGTTCCAGCCATCATTGGCACCAACGTTGGGCCATCGTTCAACCAATGTTCCAGCCATCATTGGCACCAACGTTGGGCCACCGTTCAACCAATGTTCCAGCCATCATTGGCACCAACGTTGGGCCATCGTTCAACCAACGTTCCAGCCATCATTGGCACCAATGTAAGGCCATCCTTTAATCAACTTTCCAGCCATCATTCGCACCATTGTTGGGCCATCGTTAAACCAATATTTCAGCCATCATTGACATCCACACTATGTCATTGGCTATGCCAATTTTGGCTTTCACACTAATTCAATGGCTATGCCATCATTGGCATACAAGTTCATTAATTGAATAGGCCGTTATTGACAGTCAAGCTAATTCATTGGCATGTCCCAATGTTAATGCCACATCGTTAATGCTGGATATGCAATGATGGCAATGCGTTTAAATCCTGGTTATTCCAACATTGGGTTTTAAGAACCCCTGGCCTGTTTTGTATTAGTAGCCCACTGCAAAAAAAACATTCTGGGCACAAATGGCAAAGTCCTCCTATGCTTTGTCGATGCGCTATTTTATCTGGCGTGCAAATAACCAATTCAAGATCAATTAATACTTTTTTGGGAACTTTTATTGAAAGGGGCTAGGGAGTAGGCTCAGTGTGGAGCCTATGCCTGGTACTGGGGAGGGTCCTGAGGAGGGTCCTGGGGCGAGTCCTGCGGCTGGGGAGCCATTACGGCTTCCGAACGCCTCCACTTCAGCACCATTTTTTATGCTGCCGATTCTTCCATTCGAAGCTTCGCACTGATGGCATCTACGAGAAGATCCAAACGTCGAAAATCAACGCTTTCAAACCCACATTGGTCTTAGTAAAGCACACTCCCAAGCAGCACGTTGTGAATGGGCCAAGGCTCTACATAAGTTCACTTGTTTCTGTAGCATCGCGATGTTCTGAAGAGCTTGGCTCACAATGGACTAAAAGTTCTTCCGCAACCTCAACCAAGTCGTCGTGAAGTCAAGGATGACTGGCCACCATTGGCTCTTTCTGAACTATGTAACAGAATATATCATGGACCAGCAAATGAACAGACGCGATCAAGCCACGAAAGGCAGCGCTGGCTCACTTGCTCTAGCAGAAGACTGGCCGCGGCATCCCTCCGCTGACAAATGCTTGCTGAAATGAATCGCTCTCGAGCTAGCATTGACACTCATGCAAATTATTCGTTAACCCTGAATGGGTATCGTCTGGAAGGTTGGATATCTCAAACTTATTCAAAACGTCCCGAACTGAATTAACATATTTAATACATAAAGGAACCGCGTAAAGAAAAAGTACTCGCACATGAGTTTGTAAACAGGCAGCAAAACAGACACAAAATATTCCCTTCAAACCTCCTAGAAGTTTATTACACACAGCATGTTCCGTAGAGAAGGACAAACGTGCAAGCGATCTGCGAATTGTAAAGAGCTAAGCTTTTATACAGCTGAAAAGACTGCAAAGCAAACAGAACCGGGGTAATTCTAGGCCATATTGTCTGTTCTCCCGGCAGCGTATATACATTTCGCGGGGAGCACAGAGCCGCGAGGGGGAAAAAAAGAGAGAGAGGAGGAAAGGGGGAGAGAGGCCGCCGTTGATTGGCCCTTGTAGTCACGTGGTACGCCCACCCGGCTGTTGCAGCGTCACCCCCCCCGCAGCCCACGCCGATGCCGCGTTTGATAATGGGTATAGTCAGAACCAGTTTTATAAGCGATGGCATAGTATAGCGGTTAAGGTGTCCGCTTTCTACGCAATGGGGCGCGGGTTCGATCCTTGGTGGGCCTACTTTTTTATCGAACATTTTGTTTTGTCGAGGCATTTGACGATACTTACGACATTTCTTTTTCGCGATGAGCACTAAAACAACCGAATGTTGTCGACGAAACTTTTCCAGAGGTGCGATCGGGGACTGCGGGGCTTGGGTTGCCGGCCGGACGCCGCGAAGCGGCGTGTACCGGTTAAGTTTTGTAATTAGCAGCCGATACTGTCGCCGCGAAGCGGCGTGAACGCAGGCGGGGCGCTGTTTTAACGAGCTCCCCAGTGATACACGCGCCGTTCGAAAAGGTTGGCACGAGCGGCATGAGCTCGGAAACGCAAACTAGCTAGCGGCACCGCGCTGTGCTGCGCCAGTGCCGTAACGCGACAAAAACATCGGCGGCGGCGGCGTCTGCTCGCGGTCGGGAGCGGCTTGCGGGCGATGGCGGCCGGAACAGCCGGGCGGGCGTACCACGTGACTACAAGGGCCAATCAACGGCGGCCTCTCTCCCCCTTTCCTCCTCCTCTCTCTCTCTCTTTTCCCCCTCGCGGCTCTGTGCTCCCCGCGAAATGTAAATACGCCTCCCGCGTAGCTGGAAAAATATTTTTCCCAAAATTCTCCTCATTGGCGGTGGCAATCAGTGCATCGAATGACGTTTCATCGAAAAATCGTTTTATTGACACGCTGTTTTATCAGCAGATTGTTTTACAAAATAATATGATAAGCTTTTTTTTTTTTTTTTTGCTGGTAAGAAGTTACCTTAAATTGTCGCCGCAAATAGCATGTAGGGTGGGACACGTGGGTTAACATTCTTGTAATGAGCCGTCCCAGAACGTCGCCGCGAAGCTGCCTGGACGGGTCTGCCGGCCGGTGACACACCCGCGAAAAAAGGAAGTGGATATTCTGCCGCCGGCACAATAGCCCGGGGAAACAAATGCCGGCAGTTGCGCCCTATTGGGTATCGTATAAAACGAATTGTGAAAACAACTATTTGAAGCTGTAGAGTAACTCCCTGGTAAGGTGTCCGTCTCTTATGCGGCGGGACCCTGGTTTAATCGTCAGTGTGGGATTACTTTTTTTTCTAGGCATTTGGAGATACCTAGGGCATTTCTTTTTTACGATTAACACTGAAAAAAAAATAATGTTATCAACAAAACTTCGCTGAATTAAATGGTATGAGACTCCGTTTCGAGGGGTGAATGGAAGACAGCTAGGCTTGGGCCGCCGGCGGGCCGCTGGGAAGCGGCGTGTACAGGTGGGACAATGGGGTTAATATTTTTCTATTGAGCAGCCACAGACTGCGATACTCGCGCAGTCCGAGTGATACACGCGCCGTCCGAAACTTGCGGAGTTTGTTTTCCCCGGGCGATGTCCTCCGTTCACCCCCGGGAAGGGCGCAGTTCCATACCATTTGATTCAGCGAAGTTTCGTCCACAACATTCGTTTTTTTTTTCAGTGTTAATCATAAAAAAAGGCATGTTGGAAATATCGTCAAACGCTTAAAAAATGTTCGAGAAAAAAAATGAGCCCACACTGGGGCATTGAATCTGGGTCCCGCTGCGTATGAGACAGAAACCTTACCAGTGAGCTACTCTACAGCTTCAAATAGCCGTTTTCACAATTCGTTTTATACAACTGCCGGCATTCTTTTCCCGGGCTGCCGGCAGAATATCCACTTCCGCAAAAAAAAAAAATTTCCCCGCAGCGTGCGATTCGCGTAGCGAGTGTCAGTGAAATGTTAGTGTCGACGAAACGGGTCCATGAAACGTGCGTCCATGAAAACTTGTCTATGAAACGTGTTTCCACGAACAGCCGGGAGAAGAAGAAAGTCAGTATTCTACCGGGAGTTGCATTATTTCAGGCAGCTAATGTGAGGCGACTCTCCTTACAATTTCGAAAAATTATTGTCCCGGCTGCCGGGAGAATAGACACTGCCTAATTCTATAGATAATCCGGAAGAGTACCCGTAGAACAGCGGTCACTCGTTGCCAACAAGCAGGTTGCCGTGCACTTACCAAAAAATTAGCGGCCTTGAAAGATGTATTCCGAGATATCTGTCGATATGGGCACTGGAGAAAAACCACGTACACACACAAACGAGATGGTAGGGCTCCGTGAAGATTCAACACGATGCGGTACAAGCTGTCATTTGCCGAACCAAACCACATCACGAGAATTTCTGTGACTTCTTCGAAGAAATTGCCACACAGACCGCACAGGGCCAGGGAAAGGAATGCTAGTAGGGGGGAGCAGATGGGTTGCTGGAGAGGTGAGGAGGAAACATTCCCCTCCCTCCAGCATGTCGCCTGCATCCTGCTTCTTCAAGGCCCCCAGGCGGGTGCGGCCACAAAAGGCTTATCTTCGAGGGTCATCCGAACAATGGACACAGCTAGAGGATTTGTGAGTGGATCTTTTTGTGAGTTCGTCCCAAACTTGATAGCGCAGCAGATGCTATGTGAGTGGTCTACCAAGCAGTGTCCTTCAGGCAGGTGCAGTGCTCTGCTTTGTGACCCGCTTGGAGACTATAGTCACGTGACCGTAACCGGAGACCCGCTTGGCCTAAAATACGCATAGCGTCTACTCTGCTGCCAATACCGAGTGAACAGAACAGCAGCACGAAGGCCACTCGGCGACAACGTGTCTTGGCAATGCAGTGGAAGATACAGGCCCGCCCTCCCTCTCCCATTTTGAGCGCTGAATAAAGCTGTGCGCGGGCTCTCCTCCTTTCCACTGCATTGCCAAGAAAAGTTCTCGCCGAGATAGTTTTTCGAGTCCCAAAGGAACTGCCCTTCCCAAATGTTAACCAAAAACGGGAGGTCTGAAGATTCTATGTTTTTACGCCGTAAAACCCACACTCTAAACTAAAATGAAAAAATAACCGCGTCTTCTTTCTGCGCACGATGTCCTCAAATAAACTGAAATTACAAAGAAAAAATATTGCTCAAAAATAAGCTGTGCCGTATATTTCGCAGCACGCTAATAACAGTTTTTTTGTTTCGCAAGGGTTGTGTACATGTAACAAAAACTGTACCATTTTTTAAACCATGTTCTCATAAATGCAACACAGATGCAAAGATACCCAAAGCTGAATTAAAAAAAAAAAAAGTGAATCTAACAAAACGATGACAACACATGGAGGGGTTCTGGGCTTGAAAGTGCTAACGACTTATCATATCGCAGAATAATAAAAAAAGAAAAATAGTAGCAATAGCGTCTGCTTATTTGAGGAATTCGCAGAACAGTGAGGTAATAGGGCGTCCCTAAGGTGGCGCAAAATTCACGATTAAGTAATTAAACCTTTGTTTCGGGTGTTAAAAAGCGTTTTTTAATGTATAGTTCGTCGTTCTCGACGTGGGGGTCGACGGACAGCGCCGCTGCTTGCGCCCCTGTCGAGGTCAGCACTACTTTTTACACGTTGTAACGACACTATATCGCGCTATAGACTCGTGTATTTGACCCGCATGCTGCCTCGAGCGAGCTGTTTTGAATGTCGGTGCATGACAGAGCAACGGCGTAGAAATCGCGGCATGAGAACCGACTGCGCCTCGATCTGGCTTACCGCGCTCGCTCTGCTGAAATGTGAGGTGGGAATTCCGAGCACCGTTAGCTCACTGGTGTTGCAAGAGGCTGCTTTGTCATTGAGACCTTGCAAACGCCTGCGGAGCTGTTCCAGTGCTTGGCACATCTCCCGCGCAGCATCGCAACCTTTTTGGCGCCTGATAGGTCAAGAGAGCCCGTAGCATGTGCTGCGGTTCATTCTAGGTTGAAGCAGAGTAGCCGCGAAGTACGTGAACCGTTACGACGATGCGTGATGTTGAAATATAAACTGAGAAAAATTATCTCGCAGGTTTTTCCACTTTCAGATGTGGCGATTTGAGACATGAATGCTGTAAATGTCATGGAGGGATCAATTTGTTGACACTATTATTGCGTTCATTAGGCTCGCTCCCTACACTAATGAACTGATCTTTTGATTTTCGAGACTTGCGCTTTGCTAGAGAGCTTCGTGACAACGCCAGTCGTTCTTTGGCGCACTGAATCCTGCAAAGCCAATAAGCTACACCCAAAACCCCTCCGTCGTAGTTCTGTTGAATCCTGGGGCCAGTGAATACTATGAAGCGCCACAAAATTCTTAAATGTGGGTGGCCGCCCACCTGTGTCTACCCTGGTCGGCTCGGACCACAAAGAGACAAAAGGCGCCAAGAAAATCCCTTCCCTGGCAGTTCCGTGTAATTCCGGTGCCCGGAAAATACAGTGAGACGCCGTGCTGGCAGTTCACCGAATTCCCTGGGCAGCCCCGGTCCAGTCTACTACGGCCAAGGCTCAATCTTGGCCCCATAGCTAATCTACGCAAGTGTGCTGCCTGGTGTGTACCATGTTGTAAACTCCTTCATCAAGAATCTATTCAAAATACAACTTTCCTATTGACACAATTGCCCTCAAATAAGTATTTAATAAAGTTTGCCAATTAGTTTTAATTCATGAATAACTTATTTATTACAGCGTCTTCCTAGCAGCCTTTTTATCACGACGCCTTTTTACAACAGTGATTTCCATTGCCTAGACTACTCCGTTCGTTTTTAAAGCTCGGTTCCAGAAAACGAGGCACCCTGATACCTTGCGCCAACACATTTTCAATTTTGGTAACCTATTGGCTAAGACAGGCCAACGTTGGCCAGACTAAGCCAATCAATTACCAACGTTGGTAGGCCACTGGCTAAGACAGGCAAATGGTGGCCAGCTTAAACCAATCGATTACCAACGTTGGTAACCGATTGGCTCTATTACAGTTTATATTTCTGCGGGCGTTGTCACTACCGTGGTCATTACTGCAGATGTCGTATTTTGTACGCACTTAGAAGTCATTTTTGGGCAAGCAGACATAAATCATAATGCCCCAGCTTCTTCTGTTATATATGTTGCGTGATAACCTTTGTTTGCAGATTGAAATGCGCATCAACTTATGTCACCTCCTACCTCAAACATAGGGTGTTCGAGATCTTGATTCAACGTGATTTTTTATTCGTGAAGACATGTAATTGCTTAATCAATCGCTGGATATTTGTTATAAGGTTTTATTTTTTGCAAAAAAAAAATATTAGTGTTTTTAATTTATTTTTAATTTTGTCCGGTTCGGTCTTAATTATAGGCCGTGTTTTGCGGCTCACCAAAGCGGGTTGCTTTTAGATTTTCAAGATCACATACAGCTGACAATACACCCGTGTCGTAGGTACTGGGGAGGCGGGTGGAGCTTTCAGGGTTGAACCCTGCCTCCCCCCCCCCCCCCCCTTGGAAACGTTTCCTGGCTGGGTCGCTAAATGGGCATAAGAGAAGAGGCACTATGCTTTTTGCCTTATAAACACACACACAAATCGAAGGAAGCTAGCATTTTGAATTTCGTGTGGAATTTACTGAACATAATTATCAGTTTTGGGATGACGCGCGTTAGTTATAGTTTTGCAGAGCGAAGGATCGGGAGGAGGCGATCTCCTCCCCAGCATTTACTTTCAACCTGTCACCGACTACGGCGTTTTTCTTCGTGGACGTTCTCTATTGCTACAGCGCGCAATGCATACTGTGTTCTAATTCAGTTGCTAAGTTGCTGTGCTTTGGAAAACAGAAGAATCGTTCCCCCCGGAGCCATAGCTACAGACTGTTCTCAGCGTGCGCAATCAGCACATTAAAAACTAATCCAATTAATTATTACGTTGGTAAGCCACTGGCAAAGACAGGCCAATGTTGCCCAGCCTAAGTCAATCGATTACCAATGTTGGTAACCCATTGGTTAAGACAGGCCAATGTTGGCCACTCTAAGCCAATCGATTACCAATGCTGGCAACTCGTTGGCTAATATAGGCCAATGTTGGCCGGCCTAAGCCAATTGATTACCAATGTTTGTAACCAATTGGCTAAGACAGGCCAATGTTGGCCAGCCTAAGCCATCCGCTTGCCAACGTTGGTAAGCCATTGGCTGAGATTGGCCAATGTTGGCCAGCCTAAGCCAATCGATTGCCAACGTTGGTAAGCCGTTGGCTGAGATAGGCCAATGTTGGCCAGTCAAAGCCAATCGATTGCCAACGTTGGTAAGCCATTGGCTGAGATAGGCCAATGTTGGTCAGACTAAGTCAATCTATTGCCAACGTTGGTAAGCCGTCGGCCAAGACAGGCCAATATTGGCCAGTATATACCAGTGTACCACCAATATCGGTAGTACGATGGCCACATTGGCCCAACATTGGACCGCTGTTTGCCAATTAAATACTAATGTTGGCCCGACGTCGTGTGCTGCCTGGGCAGCTATCGCAGTAAAATATCGAACGTTGCGATTCAAAACGCCAGTTACCACGAGTTCCCAAACGTACTGGCTATAAATTACGCCACGAAACAAGGATACCAAAAATTGGAGCACGTGCGCAAAAGCAGACCTGGGAAAGGTTCATTGCCTGAGGCGATCTTTTCTATTTTGATTTAATGAATAATAACAAACCAGCAATTTTGGCTGCCCTTATATATATATATATATATATATATATATATATATATATATATATATATATATATATATCCCCTGAGACATTAGTGTACAAATCCGTCCCAAATAAAGATATAAAATAACAAAGAAACAAACAATGATACGTGTCCGCGTAAATGTGCATGCTTTATAAATTATAACAAATTATAACAGCGTACATGTAAAGCCCAATCGCCCAATGTTAGATTTCGGGGAATCTGTCTTTTACATATTCGACACGATTTGGCGTGCTTTCTGGTATGAACTGCTATTGCGCTAGTTCATTTCAACCTCAATTTAATGCGCTGCTTGAACCATGAGTTCTGACCACACTCCACGATTCTTGTTTCCAAGCCTAGCTTACACTCAACGAAAGAAAATGTCGTCATCTGATAAGCCGTCTGCTAACGCGTGCAAACGATGGCGGTGCGTCTACTACGGAGCACCATTTACGCGTGGAAATAAAACAAAATTATATCTATGAGTCGTCTGCCAAAGAAACCGAAGAAAACTGGACCGTCTGCTACGAATTCAGTCTCGTGGGCGGCGAGAACGAGGACGCGTTTTAGCAGACGAACTTCTATTAGGTCAATTATGGCTTACATCGCAGAAACGAACTTTGCAACATATGAATGGCTCTACATAGCTCAGTTCCGTTTAATTTTACGGCAAAATTATTTGCTCACTTTCTTTTTTTTTTTTTCATTGACACACCACCACCACCCAGAAAGAAAAAAAAATAAAGCCTACTTATTTTTTCCCGGTCAAATGTGTGTTTCCGCGCCAGGGGCGCGTCTTCCGGTCGTCTGCTAACACAAGATTTGTTCCGGTTACACAAACTCCCTAATTACTGTCGGAAGCGCGTTTCGAAATGCGACTCCCGCACAATCAGAGAAGTGCTTTAACTACCGCATTCACCGGAGTGCCTCTCCAGTGGTATTAAAAGGCAGGAGCTATCTGCGCCGTGCTGCACTGCAAAAACTACAGCAAGCAGAAAGGGAGCGTAAAATCGTTTTTCCACTTCCCTCGGGGTGAGGAAAGGTACGTGCGTACTATATTCCCTAACTTTATTTTAGACAAAGTTATATTATTTAGAAATGATTTATGTTCAATTCTACACACTGTTAGCAAAAATAACACGCCCAGACGTGTAAACCGCTGTCCCATAGCGGACACGTGATAACGTGTTCGTTTTACACGCAACCATGTGTGTTATTCGTCTACACATGAGGTGCCGGGTAAATTTAACACGATACACCGTGTTTTTCTTCCGCTAAACACGGCTGAGCGTGTTGGCTGAGCGTGCTCTGAGCGTGCTCCTCATAAAACATGGCGGCCAGCAGCCGAGAACAGGCGAGAGACGAGCCCAGCGAGCCGCGAGCCATTCCGTCGAATTGAGAGCACACAGGACGCGTCTGTTTTTGTTCGATGTCTGTTATACACAGTTAAACAGTCTCCAAGCGGCGGACGTAGCTACGTGCAAAGGTACGTGCGTGCCAACGTTATTAGATTACCTCAGTTGTGGAACTGCCGCGGGAGGGGGTACCCCCCCTCACTCACTTTAATCCGCCTGCCGTCGTTCGAAGCGCCATCTAGGGTCCCCGTGTTAAAACACTTGTATCCTTTAATAAAGCTTTTCAGAGAGAGCGCTGAATCTGTCCAGCTACCTACTGTAAAGTTGAAAGTTGAAAGAGTTGTATGCGTCAGTTTTTGTCCCAATTCCGTGTTTATTCTTTCCGGTTGTTTAAGTATATTTACCAACACGCTCGTTTTTAATGTTAATGGCAAAAGTCACACCAACATCATCGTCGTCATGCTCTTGGAGATTCTACAATTAAGAGAGACCAACTCAAACCATGCGGAGCGTTTGCAATTTAATGACGGACACCTCAGGCGCAAATTGATTGCTCATGCATATGCGTCAGTTGCCGTACAGAAAGAAAGAAAGCGGGCAGTGAGGCTACGCAAAGTCTGGCGATGCTCGCAAAAGATCGACGCACGCGTGGCAAAAGCGGCCCAAAAACCACGTGATCCCGATCGAGCAGTTAAACACTGAAATCTAGGCACACTGCTGCTTTTAAGCAGCCGGGCGCGAAAATGGCAGACGATTGCGCGGTTCTTTTCAACGCGCCGTTTTGCTTCGTGCAAACTTGAGCTAGGCTGAGATTACACAAGTACGTTATAAACCACGGACATGCCCACTTGCTGTGCACCTGGATGCACGAGTGGGCGCTGGGTACGACTCTCAGCACAGGGCAGGAAGACATTTTTTTCGACCACCGCAAGATCCTGAACTCTCCAAGGCCTGGGAAGAGGCGATACCTCGATCAGAGTTCCATTTGACTGCCTCCAGCAGAGAATGCGACCTTCACTTCAAACGCAGCGACATAATTAAGAATTATGAACACAAAGTTGAAGGGCAAACAGTGCTCATCCCCAGGGGCAGCTGGCTCCTAAAAAAAGATGCGGTGCCGAGTGTATTTTCGTCGCCGCCGCTGTCGCTACAGTTTAAGCCAGCGACTAAGAAAAAAAGGAGAAAAGTGTTCACAACACCAAATGAACAGGCTTGCACCTCCTATGGTGACGAATAACTCCACTCTTCTGAACCTGCGAAGAATCCAACATTCATCGACGTCTTGGCCCAAGTCAGAGGGCAATGCTATTTTGAGGATTGGTCGGTGAACACGTCGCTAGACGAGCATATTGTGTTCTACAAACGGTCAGCAAATAACAGCATAATTACTGTCGAAAAGGCAGTCGCCCTGAAGCAAGACCTGACAGTCACTGTCAGTTCGAGGGGAAAGCTAGTTTCAAGTAGTTCTCATCAAGGGGAAGGAACCAGTGACCAGTGTCCCTTACTTGTGCTAGAGACCGTCACGAAAGTGAAGTCCTTTCTCGCTTACCTTGACACACTGAAGTTGTGTGAAGGCTGCAGCACCTCAAGCTGCCCCAACATAACGACATCTACAGTGGCTGTAAAAGAAGGCGAAACGTGGCACAAAACAAACTGTGCAGTCCTGTCCCAAGGAAGCTGCTTGGAGTGCGTCAAGCTAAAAAAAAATTGGGAGGCAAGAAAAGGCGGTCGATTCCAGACTACCTAAGACTCAGAGGCCATCACGCCAGGCAAGAAAACAACTGAGGAAGAAGATAATCAAAACCACTGCAATCCGAGAGAAACTGCAAAGAGAAATTCGATTCTAAAACGTCATCTCTCATCTGTCACAACAGAAAAGATTGATGCTGCCATCGAATGCCTGCCAACTACACAGCGGGCCATGAAAGCCAAGTCATCACGAGGAAGAAGGTACAACACAGAGTGGCTGATGACCTGCCTGTTGCTTCGGATATCAAGCCCCAAGGCATACCACCTCATGACACAAATGAACCTCCCCCCACTGCCGTCAACATCAAGACTTCAACCAATAATCAAAGGAGCTCCATGCGAAATTGGCTTTAATAAAATTGCTCTAACAAGCATTGGAGCACAATTTGCTGAAAAAGAAGGCCACCTGTGCTACGGCACCTTAATTCTAGATGAGATGAAAGTCCGCAAGGCAGTCTCGTTAAACACAAGGACATGCAAGCTTGACGGGTTCATCGATTATGGAGATGAAATGTATCAAGAGGACATTGCTGCTGACCACGCACTTGTCTTAATGTTTGTACCCCTCTCCCATGCTTGGGTCCAGCCAATAGCAAGTTTTGCAACACGAAATGCTGCACCAGGTGACGTTCTTGCAAGACTTGTCCTGCAAGCTATCTTAGAGCTCAAGAAGCAAAATGCACTTGTTGTGGCTATAATCAGAGCGACGGCACAAGCACCAACAAGGCAATGTGGTCGAAGTTTGGTGTCTCAGGGAAAATGGAGTCTCCACGGCACAAAGTTGAGCATCCGTGCGAACCATGCCTCCATCTGTACTTCATGTGCGACACGCCTCACCTGATCAAATGCATCAGAAATCACCTCTTACGCCACCAGTATGGCGTGGTAAGAGTAGTAGAAGAATTGTGTCTATTTTAGCCCTTGCTGTTGCCAACCTATTTTCAAGCATGTGTTTTTTTATTCAAAATTCGCACCCACAGATGGGTGAACACAAGGTTGACTTCAACCACTACAGGCTTCTCTTCGAAGCAGACAGCAGTGAGCAGCTACGAGCAGCCTAAAAGCTTACCAAGGAGCATGAGGCGCCCGACAACTTACGGAAGATGAATGTCAGACTTGCAGTTCAGGTGGGAATTTTTAGAGACCAATCGTGGTAAATTACAGTATTGCATCAAAACTGATTTTTGAGATTTCTTTGAGGTGGGTTAGATTCATTTGACCCTCGTTGTCTATCAATAAATTTTAGAGTTGGGAGCAGAAAAAAAGATGACACAAAATAAATGTATTGTGCAGACAAGCTGGTGATGCATAATCACAAAAAAAAACACACAGGACGGACAAAAAAAGGGAACAGGACTATGTCTCAACAGACAACATAGTTGCCCTGCTTCTTTTTTCTGTGTCCAGAGTTTGAGATTCCTTTAGTAACTTCACAATATATACTTTTAGTTTCTACACGCCCACTTGGGGTGGGAATATTCGTGTTATGTGATAAGCCTTCACTCTTACTTAAACAATTACCATGGTATACAAGCCGTAATAGTATGTATGTATACAAACAATATAAAAATTGGCAGCATCCTTTATATTCAAAGTCCTATAATGCTTAAAGGGCAGCATTCAAGGTGCAATCATTTAAAATTATTTAGAAGACATAAAACCGTTGTTTGGGGGAGTGAAGAAATACCTTGATTTTAATCAGTCTCCCCAGTACATTTAGTGGGGAAACTGGGTGCACAGGTCACATGGCAACAATTGCCCAGTAAATTTAGTGTGGAAACTAAATTGGTGTATGGGTTACATAACATCAATTTCCCCGCTAAATTTAGGAGGGGAACTGAAAGTGCTTAAGTCATGTGACGTTGACTTTCCCGCCAACTTTAGCGGGGAAACCAAGTTGGTGCAAAGGTCATGACATCAAGTCACGTGACATAGATTTTTTTGCAAAACTTATAGGAAAACTAAATTGGTGTACAAGTCTCGTGACATCAGGTTATGTGACATCTAATTTCCTGCTAAGTTTAGCAGGGAAAGGGAATTGGTACATAGGTCACGTGACATCAGGTCACGTTACCAGGGTTCGGGCTGACCAAACTGGTCTTGGAGCAAATGATGAAACAAAAAAATCCGTACTTTGGAGCAGCCAAAGAGCAGAAAATTCTGCATTTACTGCAACTTAGGAGCAGAAAATCTGCAGTTCGGAGCAGTAAGGATAAAAAATCTATTTTGGAGCACCTCAGGGGTAACTGCGACACCATTTTAAGAAGGCATCTTAGCCAATTGTACCATGCATTACAAGTCAATAAAACCAGGTTTGTACTACAGCTGCTGGAAAGTACTGAAGCAACATTACTGTGAAATACCTACAACTGCAGAAAAATATTTTAGGAACACATTTTGATTCAAACTGAAGCACGACTCGGGAACATTAACCCTACATGGTATATACCATTACATCAAAACTAAGTCACGTGGTAGGTTTAATGTATCGGCATTCTTATATTCTTCCATTCAGTGTGAAACTACTTCTGTACATTTGTTTCCCATCTAAACTATTGTCATTTGATTTGGGGGACGACAACAGGATTGAACCTTAAAAAAGTACATCTCTTGCAAAAAAAAAAAAAGCTCTAAGAATAATTTGCAATGACGGCTATGACTTTCACACAGAACCCCTTTTCCGCAATCTGAATGTCATGAACATTTTCACAGTCTACAACTTTAAGTTATGCATGAAATATAAAATAGAATGCAGTAAAAATAGAGACTGTTTCATTTCTCTAGCATCACTGAAGGAAAAAAGCTCAATTTATCCAGCTCGTAGTTCTGAACCCTGGTTCATTGAAAACTCCCGCTCCAACTATGGTCTTCAGAGAATCAAAATAACTCTCCCGAAGTTACTAAATATGCTAACCCTAAAGCACATAGACATAACTACTCTTTCACCCAAATAATTACGGTCTTATTTCTTGTGTTGCGAATGATATGGTTACACTTGAGTTGTATTCGTATTGTACTTGCTTTGTTGCTTGTTTTTGGTTTCTAAATCAACTGTTCTCTGCATTAGCTAATAGTGTAACACTTTTTATCTTTTTTTTTTTCTTTTGTTACATTTAATATATATACCCTGTGTGTGAACTCGCATTGCCGCTGCTGCTGAAACATTTGTGGTGCTGGAACTCGTCAAGCTGTCCATGCAGCTTTCTTTCCCAGCCCCCACCATTGTAAAAAAAATAGTAAATGAACGTTGAATTGAATTGAATCGAATATATCATAGAATGATGCAATGGTAAAATGGTTAGGATGTACGGATTTGGGGTTCAGTTAAAAAGCATTTCATGCTTACTTTAAAAACTATCACAATTGCTTTCTTGCCTACTGTGCCACTTTTGTATGCTCAAAACATGTTCAGGATATTGACCCTAGATATTAGGCAACTTGCATCTGCCCTGATATGGGGTGAAGCATATTGTCTTCATTTTTAATGAAGCAAACAAGCAAGTTAAATCTGCTTGTGTGCATTATCTGGCTTTCAGCTCTTCAGTCACAGCACTTCTTGTGGCCTGAAAGCGTACCAACGTCTCAAGTACCCTGGCCTGGAGGACTGCGGAGGGACTGTGGAGTTCACGAAAAGAAGAAACGATGTCTTCGACGCCCTCAATGTGAATCTGCCTTCCCGAGGTATAAAAGAAGAATCAAAGGAAATCAAGGTAAACATAGAAGAGCTACTGCATACTGCATTAAGTGCAATAAAAAACAAAAGAACGCTAGTATTCCCATGTTTATTTATTAGCTTATTTGTAATACTAATACCCCTAGCAACATTATTGACTACAAGAGGAGAATGTTTAACCAAGTCCTAATTGGGAACCCAACGCTTCGAGGACTACTCAGTCTCTTCCTCAGGGGTCGTCGAGGAGCACTAGTTTCATTTTCCGTTGAGGGGCAGTATTTTCATTTTTGTAGGTTGTGTGTTTCTTTTGGAGTTGGTGATACCTTGAAGCCATGGATGTAGGTGAATGGTGAAGCACCGAGGGACCTATTTATGTTTTCTGGCATAGTTCCACATTCCGAGGTTAGTTAGTGGTTAGTTACTGCAAGTGTTTATAAAGTTTATGCGCTAAAGCTTGATGTTGCAGATTTCACCAAAAGAAACGCACCACCGTAAAAAAAAGCAAAAACGAGAATGTTGCATTTCAACGGCCAAAAGCGGAGTTAGCATTTTGCCACACTAGGCAGCATTTAGCGATGCCCCCCCCCCCCCCCCTCCCTTTTATCAATAACGATGGTGGAGAGCAGGGGCTGGGGGGGAGGGGGGTAAGTAGCTAAGGTTTGAGTTAAAATTTTCAAAAGTCGCTAGATTTAGAACTAGAATTCTCAAAGTAGCTAAATTCAGAGCTAGATTTAAAAAAAAAAAAAACGATTAACTTGGGGGCGGCCACAAATTGGCCACTCCCAAATTTCTGCCGCCCTAGGCAGCTGCCTACTCTGCCTACTGGTAAGTCCGCCCCTGTCAACGGCTATTGCTACAGTACCTCTGAGGAAAAGACCGAGCAGGTCACAAAACAGTGGGTTCCCTAATAGGAGCTTCACTGGATGCCATTCTTTTAATTATTTTACCCAACCACACAGATTTCCGTTGTATGTTTATGTTCAAAGTTATTAATATATTAATGGAGATAGACAATTATAAAGAAAAACATAAAATGGCTGATTTATGAATATATTCATTTGACAACACTGCAAACCCCACTAGGGCACAAGCAGTCACAAACTAGATTTATGGTTTACTCATCATTCCAAAACGCCGATAACAGGGATGCAATGTCAGTAGCCACTGTTATAAGAACGTTTTCCTATTTGCTTGGTATTGTGCTTGGGTACCAAGCAATAGTGTCTCCACATAGACACTGCCGTCATGTGCAAAAAAACTACTACCAGCCTTGTCTATGAGTCGCAGTGACATAAAGCCAAATTAAGTCTGCTACCCGTGGAGGATGATTAACTTTCACCCAGATAAACGAAATACTGCTAACTTTTGATTCAGGTAATGTATTGGGCTGAAACTTTCGCATTCAGCCTTCACTGCTGAGGCCTATGAAGTTCTAACATTTCCCGATGCACAGCTTGGAAAAAAATTGTAAGTTTTCCCAGGCAGACCTCATGCCATTTAGTAACTGTAACCACACATGCACCTAATCTTCTTTATTGTAGATCATCACTGACTTCCTGGAGCTGGTGGACGAGACGGAGCACAATCACAACACCAGAGGCACAGTCATGTTTGCTTCTCCAGTGACCACGCAGTCGCTGCGAGTCACACTAGCATCAGTGCGTGACCTGATCTCGGACCTTCTGCGCACTGGAGCCCACTACGTCCTCACTGGAAAATTGAATCAGGACCCTCTAGAGGTAATCAAGTCTACCTATCAGAGACGGCGCCAAGGGGAGGCGAGGGGTGGCAGGCACCTCCCCTAAAATTTTTTTCTGTCACCCCAAGATGAAGCAGCTTTGTATACAAATAATTACCTACGACGTCGGCTAGAAGACCCAGTGTAACGAGCGTCCAGCCTTTAGAGCCGCTCACGCCTTTTATTATTATTTTTTTTTCTATTAACTTTTAACCGTGGCAGTACCGTGGGCGAGTAGGCTATCAAGCGCTTTAGAAAACGCAGCTCCCCTTTGTGGCGCCTGCTGGCTTTTCTCTTCGTATTCCGCTCCGCGGCGGGGAGACCGGAGACGTGGACAAAGGAGAGCTTAGTTAAAGTCAAGGTCATGGGGAATTCTGGACCGTCTCAGAGAGGGAAGCAAAACCTGGTTGTGAGTTTGAGCACAGGTGGCAGAGGACCCTGCTGTGACGACCCCGACACCCAACCCCCCCTCTTCCTCCTTGTGTCCCTGCATTTCCCTTTTCAATAAGCACACTGCATAAGCTATCTTTGGTAACCATGTGGGCGACAGCACCTCAGAGCACGCTGAAAGAGACATGCCGGAAGACAAGCCCAAAATCCAAAGAAATGAACAAACAAAAAATGTGGTAAAAAGGCGGCTGCCAGAGAGGAAGGATAATCCCCTTTTTGTCATACACCAACTCATGTTTACAAACGAACCGGGGCGCCCCTACCGGACGCCGCCGGCGCCGCGCATGCGCGATGGGGGTGTGGGCAAGAAGCTCGCCGTCGCCCATGACAAACCATCGGAATGCGATGTTGTCGGCGTCGGTGTGAGTCCCCCTGCCCTTTTTCGCGTTCAAATTGTAGATTCTACGTCTTCCTGGCGATGTCTGACTACTTGAAAGGCGTCATCGAAATTATCGAGGCTCGTTACACCGCTAAACTTCGCGTGAATAAAGTGACATGCGGCGATTCATTCCGTGTGGACGCCGCAGTATGTACGCTAAAGCCTGATTCGCATGATGCAACTTCGCTCGCAATTTTCAGTCGCGACGCCGCTCGGGCTGCAAAAGCGTGAACTGTAGCTGAGATGGTCGACGTCGATACTGAAAATCGCAAGCAGAATCGGACCAAGTGAATTAGGGATAACAAGTCAGTGATGGTCACTGGTAACAATGATCAACATCTCCTTGTATCTACTGTTTACATCGAGCCTGCTTACCAACCTTCATATTTAAGTCTTTTGAGGCCTGCACTTACTTCTTATCGCAAGTACCGGGCCAACATTTGGTCTACGGGGCGGCGTCGTCTAAGAGAGCAGACGATAAGCAGAAACGTTTGAAACAGCAGACGACAGTTCGAACGATCAGGCGGCCGTTTGAAGTTGAAGACGCACTCAACGCAGTCCACAGGTGGTCCGCACAACTTGACGGTTTTCTGGCGTTCATGTTGGAACAAAACAAATAAATCTAATGACCACAAGTATCCGTGAATCCAGCCCAAAGTGCTTCCCGCCCAAGCAATCGTTGTCCGACGGCGTCTGCTTTCCCCTTTCCAGGCACATATCCAGATTCTCGGACGAACCGAACACGTGAAAACTGACCTTCAAACCTTTCTTGACACTTTTGGTACGGCCCCAGTCGGAGCGTTTTGACGAGAAGGCAGGTTTTTGTCTGGTTCCTTTCAAAACAACGCAGGAATACACGTCAGGCATGGGGACTTCTGCCCACAGCCCCAGACCCGAAGTGCGACCGACGCGCCACCACCGCGCCGTGACGTCACAGAGTTGAGTTCGTGTATACGATCTCATGCTTGAGGAAGGCGGCTTAGCATCTGTCTAGAACCTTTTAGTGTAAATCTTCATGGGTGGGGGGGGGGGGGGGGCTTAGTTGTTTCCAGCCTCAGCATGATTGTTTCATGGACATTACCCTAGCTGAGATGCTGGCAATCCATTACTCATGCGACTGGGATAGTTTGGTGGGTGAGATGAAGCTGATTCCTAAAGTTCTGCAGCGATACGAGAAAGAGAACAAGTGCAAGGGACAATCACAATAATGTTTGCTGAATTTCTAGGCAAGTTTCAAATAGCCTTCCAGGAAACCTATTGTCTGTGTGTCATAGCTCTGACAATTCCTGCCTCCAGTGCAGCATGTGAACGCACGTTTTCATGCCTGCGCCAGCTGAAGATATATCTGAGAAACAGGATGTGCGACAAAAGGCTCATGAGCTTGGCGATTCTCGCTGTGGAAAAAGCCACTGCAAAAAGCCGGGAATTGAGAGACATTGTTGACACCTTTGATGCTGCCCATCTTAACAGGCGAATTCGCCTCCACTAAACTTTAGACTAGTAGCGTGTAAAATTGTAAATATAGGTGAATATTTGAGAAGTGAAATTGTACAAAAACTTTGCTGTAAATAGAATAAACTGAGCTTTAAACAGTGCCCATACCCAGTCCGACTCAGCAATTGTTCCTCGTTCCTTATTATCTTTCCGTTAGCCTTATAATAACCACAAACTCGAAAAGGCATGCCCCCCCCCCCCCCTCCAATTTGGTTAGCCTCCCACTGCCCGCCATTATGAAAATTCTGGCGCCGTCCCTGCTACCTATGCACGCTCATTTTGTGGATTGTGGACATAACGGGTGTTCATCCTCTTACCTCAGCGCTTCTTTGTCATGGTCCGCTCATTTTCCGGAGACGAAGATCATCCAACGGTAGTAAGCTTCACCCAGATCTACCGGTTGCTGAGCCTCTACGTTCCCATCAAGGCCTGCATCCAGGGAAACGTCACTGAAGAACCGACGCATGTGCTTGCCACAATGGAAAAAACAATGAAACTCAAGAAGCAGCATCACGCATCAGCTCACGAAAAGCTCAAGGACATTATCAATAGAAAGCTCGCTCTGATTTGTGAGGGCGCCAAAGGGCAAGGAGGGAGCGGTATGTCTGACCACAGCTATGGGGTACCATCCTGCCAGGATTGTATCATTTACTACATATGCGGAGACTTTGTGCACTCCTTCACTAAACACGTAAAATGCAAGCTGTGTGTACTAGACATCCAATCTGCACAGGCTCAGTGCTCCGAAGCTTAATTCACTCTCCAGAAAGACTTTAAACAAGGCAGCCTGAAACATCCATCGCAAAATATGTTTAATTTGCTCAAGGAAATTGAGCACCAGCTCGCAGCAGCTTTAAAAGAAAACAAATTGTGTAGCGACATGTCAGGGCTGCTGCTGGAAGCCCTTGACAGTTGCCATATTTCAAGGCTTGGCTGTGAGGCTCACAAGGACACCTTCACAAGTGAGCTCCCCATGTCCTATGTGACACTGCGCATTCATTTTTTTTTTGTCAGATACAGCTGCAAAATTCTCAGCGAGTCAGAGAAGGTCGCCACTGCACAAAAAAAGCTAAGATACTTTAGGCAACCTCTAAATTCACTTTCAATAAAAAACAAAACACCAAAAAGATAAGGACAAACATAAAGTGAACTTGACAGCAAGAAGCGTAGAAACATAACACTTTCCAGCGAAGTCCCCACACTCACAACTAGTGATGGACCGAATCTGCCGAACTTCAGATTCAGCAGAGTGTCACATAGGACATGAGGCACATGCCGAACTTTTAAAGGAAAGATCGGCAAAGATTCGACAAAAATTCGGTATATTTCTGCGCATGCACGAGAACACGACAGGGTCATGGATTGCAAATGGACGCTGTGCGGTTACCATCGTACAGTGTAGTACAACCAGCGGTTACAGCGGTAACTCTGCATTTGTGAGCCTTTGCGAGTGCGGTTCTCTTCAATGTTTTCTGCCTCAAGAACAGATCGGCCAGCGATTTACGCAGTTCACTGTGCAAGTGACAAATGATGCAGTACATTCTGGATAACGTAATTTTCATTTGGATGTCTAGTACACACAGCTCATACACACAAATTGAAAAACATGCATATTTACAATAATATTGTTATCTCTTCTGGTGAAGGCTCAGCAACCGTTGCATTCGTTTTCGCGCATGAAACGGTGACTCAAAGAGAAAGGAAGAACGGAGTGTTATGGCCTTTATTTTGAGAATGTACACACACTTGCAGGCTTGCGCTGGTGAAGCCTCAAGACCGAAAATTTTGTATCATGATTCATGACTGTGCACGCTACTACCTAACCTTGCTGCCACGTCACTTCTGCAAGAAGTCACTGTAAAATTGCCAGTAGACACACAAAAACGACACCGATACAATTATCTTGTAGAATATCACCTTATTTAGTAATAACTGTGTCAATATGCATTACATCCATCGTAAACCGGAGACACGGCAAAATAAAAAAACGGACAAAACAACAAGTCTCAAACACAGCTTCTAGTTTATTTGAACACCACCGCTCTTATATATACACCACGACCTCCCCTCCACAGCCGAAACACCTCCTCTCCACTCCGTCACCGACATCTCAAACTGAACCAATGACACGTGCTACCTCCCTTCCTTTCACACCAACCAAAACCTGACCCCGACGACCTCATTACAAATCTGTGGTAACAGGCATCTCTAACACAAACCCTGCAAACGTTAAAAACGCCTCCCTCAAAAAAAAAAAAAAAAATGAAGACACAAGTCATTTTTTAGAAACGACCAGCCACATCTGATAACAGGCAAAACAAACAGACACTGTGTTAACGTTCAAACCCCCCCCCCTCCAAAAAACAAAAATGAGAGATATAGAAAGCGATTCAGTTTGCTATCAAAAGCCAAGGACGGTGTGCTTACACAATTTACACGCGCCAAAATGCACAAGGTCTCCTTCACAGCTCTCCTACTATTTTCTTTCTCTTTATGCAAAACCTGGGTATCCCCGGCTTCTGGTCAAAATGTCCAACGAGACGAAATGTCCATCGAGTCAAAATGTCCAATAGGCCACGTGACACCCGTGTCAAATGTCCATCGAGACGAAATGTCCAATCGGGTCAGAATGTCTATCGAGTCAAAATGTCTATCAAGACGAAATGTCCAATCGGGTCAAAATGTCCATCCAGTCGAAATGTCTATCGAGACGAAATGTTCAATCGGGTCAAAATGTCCATCGAGTCAAAATGTTCATGGAGACGAATATCCAAAAGCACTCTTAAGAACAAAGGGTGTAAAAGGGTGTATCGTTACACCATTTGTCCCATATAATACACCCCCAAACTTCAATTCGACGTACAGCGCCCTACAGTCGAACAGACGGCCTGAAATTTTACGAGGGTCTTGATAGCCATGTGGTACAACTTATTAAAATAGCTAATGTACGTTTTACTGACTACAAAAAACATAATCGGGGTTTTCGTGGCCCTACTGTAAAAACTCGGTGTTTTCTTTATGTGGTCTTTGATACGTATTTTATCTATTTAAAAAGTTATATCGCACCGTTATCAAGCCCCTCGGGAAATTTGGGGCCGTCTGTTCGACTATAGGGCTCTGTACGTCAAAATGAAGTTTTGGGGTGTATTATATGGGACAAAGGTTGTAACGATACGCCCTTTTACACCCTTTTTTCTTGAGAGTGAGGGGTCAAAATGTCCACGTCAAAGTGCTCAATCTTGGTTGATTGACTACCCACAACCCTCGGTTTAACACAAAAGGCGCTAAATTCTTTTGTTTTCTTTTTTGTGGGTCAAGGTCAGTGGAGGTACAATTTTGTTCAAGGATTTCGCACCACTGTCGGGGACACTGGGTCCGATCCTCCGGTGACCCCGTTTAACACAAAAGACCCTGTTTAACACAAAAGGCGCTGAATTCTTTTAGAAGGCACAACAAAATTGTGCCTTCAAAAGGCACAATTTTGTTCCAAGGATTTCGCCCCATTGTCGGGGACACTGGGTCCGATCGGCCGGTGACCCCGTTTAACACAAAAGGCGCATCTCGGTACGACCAGATTCGACCTGGTTTGCGCACGGTTTGCCTTATTTTTGCGCACGTCTGCGTTATTCAAGACATAAACTGATCAGGTCACTTCAGAACAAGATCTCGAGTCTCACTACCTGAAGAAACAAGTTACAACAGCTTCTCGATTCGACACGTTCTTCTAGGATCTGGTGAGTGGAAAATTTGTTTCTTTTTTTTTTAATAACCAAGACAATTGTTTTACCAACCGGTGTCTACACTCGGAGATTATCAGTTGCCTGTGCGCTGGTCAAACAGAAGTAGGGTATTAATTATGTCTTGTTGATTAGTGAAATGTTGCTTGAGTTCTACGCGAATAATTAGTTTTCGAATGGTTCAATAAAAATTTAATGTGATATATTCTTATTATTATCTGCAGATTCAACGAAAGGTACAGCGACGACATCAGATCAGCATACATCGACTGCTTTCGTGTCGACATGGAGCCCGGCTTCGGGGTCCCGTCGTTTGTGACGTCACATATAAGCGCTCAAGTCGACCTGTGATCCAGTATCGAAGTAAACGATCGGAGAACGCTGTGCTCGAATTTTCTTACAATTCAGCACACCCAAAGGATCCCAGCACAGTCTACTATAGGTGTATCGCCTGCTACCGCCCGAGTCAGCAAGTCGGACCAACTGAGAGGTGCCCAGTGGCTCACCTGACACTAAGAAACGGCGTGCTGGCCACCGATCCAGATCGGCCGTCGACATCCCACAGCTGCAACCCGTCTGGAGACTCCAATGCTTCCACCGTTCTCTCGAAACGCTTCATGTATGAAGTACGGACAAACGTCCGCAGCAGCCGAAAAAGACCGAGAGAAGCATTTGACGAAGCCGTCTCCTTTATTCCTGAAAGGTTTGCCGATTATGACGACACCGTTCGAGGGAAAATTCAAGCACAACTAAACAGTGGCTACGGATTTTCTACCAAGCAACGGTGCCCTTCACGGAATAGACACCACGCGGCGTTGAAAGGAAACACTCTTGACGCCATTCTACCTGAGCTCCGTGTCACTACGAATTCGCAAGTGTTTCTCCAACTTGAAGACAAGACTCAAGGACGGCGGACACTGGTCTTCTACGCCGAGAAGGACCTCGATGCCTTGATGGGCGCAGAACAAGTTCTGGGCGACGGGAACTACAAGTACAACCCCCCCGGAGTTTTACTGCCCAGGACAGCTCTACACCCTCCACACCTTTATCAAAGGGGAAGCCCACCCTGTGCTTTACGCACTGATGCAAGCCTGTGATGTGCAAGCATATACGAAGTCGTGTTTCGGTGCCTGCAGGCATCAATGGAGCGAAGATTCGGACATATTGGCACATTATCAACGACGGCTACGTGGGTGTTCGATTACGAGTCCGCAGCAATTCAAGCTGCAATCAACGTGTTCAGGACATCTTCAGGACGGCCACAGGTGAATTATTTACGTTTTCATAGAGCGGGGCACACTTCCAATTCTCATAATTTGTGTAGCGTTGCATAGGGTGAACTTGAGAAATGTAGAGCTGCCACTTATCGAACGAAGCATTGAGCACGTGCCATTGCTCTTTAGACGTGGAGTAGCATGCATATCACTTTGAATAATCAATAACTCGCAAAAACAATTCATCGTGCTCCTTGAAGTCTCTGAAACGAGACTTCTGAAATAGCAAGTGACGAGCGCCCACACGCAAAACTAAAATGCATATTTAGGACAATGCGTCATTCATTCTCTAGTACAATCATGCTTTACTCTCGAGTTGAGTAGATGAAAATGTGAATTTTTTAAGTTGGTATACAAAAACGGGGCGTGGGGTTTGCCTAATTAAAATGCTTCCTTACATTCTACGTTTTTTGCATCGCAACAGATCCGAGGGTGCGCCTTCCCCTTTGCAAAGGCTATTAACGCAAGGCGGGACGAGCTGGGCCTCAAGACACTCTGCAGGGATAACCCTGCAGTCTACGCGTGGTTCACAAGAGTGAGGCACCTCCCCTTCGTTCCGGACGCCTTCCGCTTGGAATTTGCCAGCGACCTGCTCACATACAAGCCAAGCCTTTAGCCGCTGAACGCTGCGCGGCTGGACCAATTCGAGAGGTACTTCAGAGGGTTCTGGCTTACCAACAGCCTGCTCAGGGACATCTGGGGGCAATTCGGCAACCGAGGTGCCAGGACAACCAACAATGTGGAGGGCTGGCACAACGGTCTGCATAGCCGCCTGCCAAGCAGACATCCCGACCTGGCAGAGTTTCTGCAATTCCTGAAGTCGGCTCAGCATGCAGCGCAAAACAGGATTCAAGCGCTATTGCTTGACCCTCTGGCCGTGGCTCAGCCGCAATCCCACGTCATCCAAACCAGGAACAACAAATTGCACCAAGAAATGGACGCCTTTGCATCTTTCATCAGCTCTCACCCACCCACGTTTGTTGATGTCCGGAATTACATCGACAGAGTTGCCAGCAGTGGCGCGCTCCCAGTCTCACATTGAGCTGACTAATGGCGCTTGAAAAGGCGACACTATTTTTGCATGTGGAATAAACAAACTTGTATTGAACCACGTGTCATTTTTTAATCCGTTCCACGCTCTATACACGCTGTATGGCTTGCGTTAAGAATGCGTATTATGAAAGTTCTTGCAACCCTGTTTAATGTTGCTTATATCAAGTGTGATCGGGGCAGATATGGAATAGAAACGCGCGAAAAACTGCGGGAGGTACAGAATGCGCCGACCCCTGTCCAAGGCCTTCTGACTAATGCCACTAGCAGTGACTTTAATTATAACGAGGGTGCAGTCATCTGTCCCCTTTACCGGGGGAAGGAAGCTAGGATGGCTGCGAACAAAGTATGCGATGCCGAATCTGAAGCATGCTGGGTTTCTTCGTACACACTGCGTATTCATGTGCTCGCCCTATCCGGGGAAAGATTCGGGGTGGACGACTAAAATAAGGTAATGACGAATGCACGTGCAATGAGTAATTTCGTCTTGAGTCTTGTTTTAAACGCTTCTGCTGCAAACGTCCGCATGTGAATCTCGTGGACCTGGGCACGAAGCACCCTCCTTGGTTTTTATACATTAAAATTGGCTCAATATAAGATAACATTGTAGAGGCAAAAAGATACAGACGAAAAAGAAGACAGAACACAACCTTTCTTTTTTTTCGTTCGTGTCTTTTTGCGTTTTTCATTCCTTTTAGTCATGAACCAACTACCTAATCCAAAGTTTTAGTTAGCGCTATTTTATCTTTGCTTCAATCACCTTATCCTACTTACAAAATCTATTATTGCATTTGTTGTCGTTATTCATCACGTTTAATTATATTGCCTCAGGTGTCTCCTAATTTGCAGGTTAAGGAAGGAAACCCTGTTTTAAGCATCGCAAAAATAAGCTGGATATCGCGGTCAGCACCAACCCCGCCAGTATATAACTCCAGCGGCTGGAGCAATTAACCAAATATTTCGGAACATAGCGTAGTCTGATTCATTTTAGGCAATGCTTAGAAATTTTCAGTGCTGAAATGGTGGTCAACAGAGCCTGCGAATACAAGAAGATGAATAGCGTCCGTCACCGGGAACGGGCCCCATTTGTTAATTTAAAAAAAAATCACCCCCCACCCCCCTTTTAACCAGAGCACAAATCTGAAATTTGACATTTTCTTCCAAGCGCTAGGGTTACATTTTAGTGGACTTTAAGCGTCCACAACGTATATTAGTCTCTTTTTTTTTTTGCGATTAGAAATATTTTGTTTTCTCCAAAAAAAAGTTTGTCAGATTTCTTGAAGTCATCATACTACTACCGCTTTAGCAAAAACCCAGGGCGCGTGTAAGTATTTGGAATTCTAAAGACGTCCGTCTCAGCATTATGCAGTGCCAGAGTCTGGGCCAACGATACAAAGAGGTCAAAATGTCTATCGGGTGAAAACGTCCACCGATTCGAAATGTCCAATTCGGGTCAAAATGTCCAAAGAGTCAAAATGTCCAACGAGACGAAATGTCCAATCGGGTCGAAATGTCCAAAGAGTCAAAATGTCCAACGAGACGAAATGTCCAAGCAGGTCAAAATGTCCAACGAGACGAAATGTCCACCGAGACGAAATGTCCAATATTGGACATTCTGACCCGTTGGACATCCCCCACTCCGGCTGACAGTCATTGCAGTCTACAACATGTTTAGCTATTTCTGAATTCTGCGCCTCGTCTTTTACCGCCCTTTTATGTTCCAGCAACCTTTTATTCAAACAGCGACGAGTTTGTCCTACATAAGACAACCCACACCGCAACGGAATGTCATATACCACTCCTACCTGACAAGTTACATCAGGGTTTCGGTGTTTTTGTTTTAAGGCAACCCTGACGACCACCCGAAAAGGGGGTTAAACTTTTCAATTTATGTTGTGCCTTGAAAACTAAATTTACTTCGAACCTCTTGGCCACTGACTTTAAATTATAAAATATTCCATGATAGTAAGGCACACAGACCTCATTCTTCACAACCGGTTTTTCCACAGGAGCCGAACTGAACTTTCCTAACAACTTGAGCATAACGCTATCAATCACATCCAGGTGATGGCCCGCTTCCAAAAGACGCAACTTTTGCAACTCTATTGCCTCTCCAACATGATGCACACAGGACTTTTTACACACGTTATCTACCACTGACGCAATCACACCCCTCTTGACTAACTTCGAGTGACAGCTGTCAGCTGCCAACAAGGGTTTTGCCGACTCCTTACCGTATCTCAGCACAAGCCCTTTTCTGTGTGTAGTAGGAGGTCTAGGTACTGAATCTTGCCCTGAAGGGCACTTTCCTCCGTGAATGTCAAATCGTGGCACTTTTCTATTATACACTTCTTAACTGTCCCTGCTAACCCTTCCTCAAAGGCACAAATCAAAATGTCGTCTACATAGCGACGGACCACAACAGCTCCACTCGGCAAAGACCAAACAAACGCATAAACATGGACATCCATCTCGTTTAAAAACATGTCTGATAACACTGGCGCGATTGAAGACCCAATACATACTCCCTCTTTTTGGATAAAAAGAGCACCTTCAAAATCTATAACAGAGGACCCTAAATAAAATTCTAGAATGTTCATAAAGCTCTCCACATCAATTCCAGAGGAAGACTGAAACTTCACTAGATGGTCATCACACCACCTCCTGACCCTCATCAAGAGCTCCGACTTGTCCACAGAATAGTAAAGATCCTTGATGTCTAAAGTTATCATTTCGCAACTTCTCCCGTGATGAGGATTCAATATTTCTATTAATTGCTCAAAGTTTCTCAGTGATAACGGGCTATCGACCTCCACTCCAGTTAGACATTTTTGGATAAACACCGACAACACCTTCTGCCAAGCACCATTTTCGTTCACAACTACTCTCAAAGGAAAGCCCGCCTTGTGGTCCTTCAACAAAAAATTTCAGTCTTAAGGTAGCCTGTGAAACCTCCCCTAATCTCTTTACCACCGTCTGAAAATCACACTCCTTGAGTACAGCTACCACATTCCTTTTTGCTTTCTTTAGGTCCCCAACGTACGGCTTAAAAAGTTTATCAACCGCTTCAGCAGCCTTTGCTTGAAACATGTCATTCCCTAGAACAGCAAACCTCCCTGATTTGTCCGTCTGAAGCAAAGTAAGCTCCTTCTGTTCTAGGTTCTTCTTTACGTCCCTGAACATCTTACAGGATACCCTGTCCTTCGAAAAAGTCTGATCCACTATCCTTGACACTTTCCTCATTGATTCATCAATGAAAACTTTTTTCTTGTCCTGGTCAGATTTTTCTGGTGATTTCAAGCACATCAGATACAATGTCCACCCTAGATGGCTTCACATTAACGGAGAACTTCGGTCCCTTCCCTAGACATGCTTCCATTTTTTTATCTAGCTGCTTTCCCGACAAGTTGACAGGCATTCCTTGGCGATGAATTCTAACATTCGTTGCCTCACATGCAGTTCGCTTTGACACGGAAATTATAGCTTTCCTTCTGCTCCCACTCCATAGCGCCTCCCTTTTTGACGATAACAATTGCAGCCAGGTAGAATACTCAATAGTATTAAGATACCTTTTCCCAAGTGTTAATGTTTAAATCGTGTCACACACCTTCCAGGCTTGCTTGAGTTGGTCCTGTAGAGAGTTCCTGTAGGACGTCAGTACTTTTTTCTTGGTCTTCCAATCACAAGACAATGAAGAGAGGTAGGGCCATCTTGATTCTTCGATGTACCTTTCTCTTGAGCAGAAGCCCAGAAAACACCAATCCGCCTCAAGCTCTGCCATCCGCTGTCCCAACTTGCAGAGTACTAGGAGGCTGTATACTTCCACAGATGACGAGGGTAGTGATGATAAAAATAGCGACGAACACATTTCTAGGCCTGCATCAGGGAGAATCAACGAAGAAAGGGTAAAAGCGCAGGCGAGCTGGTGAAGAACTTCCATCGTAAACCGGAGACACGGCAAAATAAAAAAAACGGACAAAACAACAAGTCTCAAACACAGCTTCTAGTTTATTTGAACACCACCGCTCTTATATATACACCACGACCTCCCCTCCACAGCCGAAACACCTCCTCTCCACTCCGTCACCGACATCTCAAACTGAACCAATGACACGTGCTACCTCCCTTCCTTTCACACCAACCAAAACCTGACCCCGACGACCTCATTACAAATCTATGATAACAGGCATCTCTAACACAAACCCTGCTAACGTTGAAAACGCCTCCCTCAAAAAAAAAAAAAAAATGAAGACACAAGTTATTTTTTAGAAACGACCAGCCACATCTGATAACAGGCAAAACAAACAGACACTGTGTTAACGTTCGACCCCCCCCCCCTCCAAAAGAGAATATTTAGAGACATAGAAAGCGCTTCAGTTCACTATCAAAAGCCAAGGACGGTGTGCTTACACAATTGCCACGCGCCAAAATGCACAAGGTCTCCTTCACAACTCTCCTACCATTTTCTT
Organism: Ixodes persulcatus; assembly: GCA_013358835.2. Lineage (NCBI taxonomy): Eukaryota > Metazoa > Arthropoda > Arachnida > Ixodida > Ixodidae > Ixodes > Ixodes persulcatus. Next base: position 81,609 of record JABSTQ010004184.1, read on the forward strand.
TCTCTTTATGCAAAACCTGGGTATCCCCCTACTCCGGCTGACAGTCATTGCAGTCTACAACATGTTTAGCTATTTCTGAATTCTGCGCCTCGTCTTTTACCGCTCTTTTATGTTCCAGCAACCTTTCATTCAAACAGCGACCAGTTTGTCCTACATAAGACAACCCACACCGCAACGGAATGTCATATACCACTCATACCTGACAAGTTACATCAGGGTTTCGGTGTTTTTTAAGGCAACCCTGACGACCACCCGAAAAGGGGGTTAAACTTTCCAATTTATGTTGTGCCTTGAAAACTAAATTTACTCCGAACCTCTTGGCCACTGACTTTAAATTATGAGATATTCCATGATAGTAATTGGCACACAGACCACATTCTTCACAACCGGTTTTTCCACAGGAGCCGAACTTAGTCGCGAATCTATAGCATTAAGAACATACATATTTCTATAGCTTGCTAAAGAATATTGAATAGTCGACAGTCTATAGCTGCATAGCCATAGATTATTCTATAGCCAGCTATACAAATCGGAATGGCCGAAATTCTATAGCTTTGAAGACATAGATTTTTCTATAGGTGGCTAATAGCGTGTCTTATGGTTTCTTATAGCTGACCATAGAGGGCCATAGAAGGTGATAGCTTACCATAGGATTTTCCATAGACGTACATAGACCATTTTTGAATGGGTGAAGCCACGAGCGCGCTGCCTGCTTGGTCAGCTGCGCTCGCGGCAATATCGAACTGATACTGCTACCTAATATGTTCCAGTGTAAAAGCTAGCATGGAATAAAATAGTGATCAAATGATAGCAGTACCTCTCGGTGGCTTCCGAAGCCTCACGACCCGGTCGTGTGATCCCTTCCGAAGATTCTCCGACGTAACGGCGTTGCGTATCAAGAACCTCCTATCGTGCACTGTTATGAAATAGGGTGGGGATATTTTGCCGGCAGCCGGAACAACCACTCGGGAAAAAAAAAGATTTCCGGGAGTTTCGGACGGCAATGATTATTCTAAAAAAGAAATAAATATAAATCGCCAAATGTTTCACGGGTAAAAAAAAAAAAAAAAAAAAAGAAAGTTCGCCTCTTTTGATTTGAACCTGGGACCCACGACACGAGAAACCGACACCTTTCCACCGAGCTACTCACTTTGTTTTTTTATTATTGCCGAGTTTTGACAGGTTAAAAACGCAAAAACAAATCCGAACACACAAACGAGGTGAGACAACTGCTAAAATGCAAGCCTGCCTTTGGCCAGCACGATGGAGTTAAAATTTGCTCATTGTAATCAACCTTTCAATACACGGAAGCCACTCAGGCACGCTCTGCTGGGCCTTATAGGTTTCAACGAATGAGATAATGCTTTCCCGGAAATAACCCCGAGCCTCACGCGCATCCTGTTCAGCATGTCGCACAGCCATCCGACGCCTCCAGATGCTGTGCAGGCCCAGTAGCATAACGCAATCTACCGGGACGTCTCCATCGGTCTCTACGGGCAGGTACCTGATCCCATGCTCGTCTAGCGGGAAGTCTTTCTTCAAGGTGCGCTGGAGGACATCCCAAAGAAAGACGCCATCCCAGTACTCCAGGAAGACATGTTCGATCGTCTCCGGTTTCTGACAAAGGAAACAGCGTACACCCCAGGGAACAAACAGACCCTTCTCCTCCATCCATGTTTTGACCGGTAGGATACCGGTGTGTAGTTTAAAGAAAAAGGTCTTCACACCGGGCGACACTAACATTCTCTTCACGCGTTTTAAGACGTCCTGTCCTGGGCCTGCACAGAACAGAGCTCTATACAAAGGAACAGGAAAAACAGCATCACAAACATCCTTATACAATCGCTTGCGGATTACTGTACTCAAATATTCAATTGAAAAACGAGTTAACAAAAACCGACATGATGCAACCACTTCCTTGAGGTAGCCATGAATACCACCTGACATATAAGTTGAAGAAACAACCAACTCGGGCATAACCCGACCCAATCTCACTTGGCACACCGTGCGCAGAAAGGGATCGCTAACGTCGCGAAAAAACAAAAAACGGTTGACTACTTGACGCAAAAACAGATGTGACAGACCTAGTCCCCCTTCGCGGACTCGCCGAAAAAGGTTCATTCTGCTCGTACGCTCCCAAGAAGAGCCCCAAATAAACACTGCTAAAACTCGATGTAGCTTCTGCACATTTGCTCGAGAACAGTGCAATACTTGTAGCACGTACCACAACTTGCTCACAAGAAACAAATTGCAAACGGTGGTACGTGCGAAAATTGAAAAACCGCTACCCCTCCATTTTTCTACTTTATCTCTAACCTCCACCGCTTGATTACGCCAATAATGCTCGCTATCCCGATAATGCTCAAGGGGCACGCCCAAATACTTTGTTGGTGTAGTTTCCCACTTAATGTTAGCAAACACTCTTGGAGTCAAATCCCAGTCACCATGCCAAAAACCCAGGCACTTATCCCAGTTCACAGCACTTCCGCTAACGCAGCAAAACCGTTTGACTATGTTTACGACTTGGACTATGCTATGGTGATCCGTACAGAGCACAGCAATGTCGTCAGCATAAGCTAAGACACGTATCTCAGTTGAAAAAAGTTTAAACCCGCTAACACTGTAGTTTCTGATAATACTTAAACATAGTGATTCAATGTAGATGCAAAAAAGCAGCGGTGACAAAGGGCACCCCTGGCGAACAGAACGTTGCACATGGATACACATTCCAACGGAATGATTTACTATAAGGCACGTCGTACATCCGCTATAGGCCATACGTACCCCTTCCCGAATAACTGAGCCAACATTAACATGGTCTAAAACTAATAGCAAAACGTCATGTGGTACACGATCGAACGCCTTCTCTAGGTCTAGTTGTAGCATTGCTACGCCACTGTGCATGACGTCACAACTCTCCAACACACTCCGCGCCGTATTAATATTTGTAAATATCATTCTCCCTTTTATCCCGCATGTTTGGTGAGGGCCAACTATATCTGTTATTACTATCTGTAGCCTTTTGGCCAATATCTTCATCAGTATTTTGTAATCCACATTTGTTAAACTTATGGGACGATAAGATGTAACACGCCGAAGTTTTACGGTGTCCTCTGTTTTCGGGATCAAAATAGTATGAAACGACAAAAAAGAGGGAGGGAGAACACCAAGGTCGAAAGCCTCATTAAAAACATTAGCTAAAACTACAGAAAATTCATGCTTCAAGGCTTTATATAATGCGGCGCTGAGCCCGTCAGGTCCAGGAGATTTTCCTGGGTTCAGAGCTTCAATAGCGGTCACCACATCCTCGACTGTGATCCGGGCTTCTAAAAACTCCTTTGTCTCATTATCTAATCGCGGCATGAAAGGTAAGAAATCATTTTTGAAACCATCGAGATCAACCGCACTAGATGCGAATAATTTACTATAATAATCGAAACACGCACGCTCGATTTCCGCTTTCTCGCTTGTAATCGCCCCGTCACGTTCAATCTCGGTTAGTCACATTTCGCCGGGCGTAGCTTTTCTCGATGCTCAGCGCTCGCTTAGTGGGAGCCTCCCCCAAAGTCAACCGTTCGGCTCGCGCTCTCACGAGTGCCCCGCGATAACGGTTTTTATCTAGAAGCTCTATTTTTTCTTTCAAAGAATGAACTGTCATCTTTAAATGCTCCGGGATTTCTGCATTCCTCATTGACCAACGTCTGCAAGTTCGAGCGCAATAACGTTTCGTTCTTTCTTTCTTCGTGTTTAATTATACCAGCTCTTTCTAACGCCCTCATTTTTAATTGCTGTTTAAAGATTTCCCAGTTAGCTCCCCATTCAAATTTGTTTCTTGTACTTAACGTTTCTACAGCTTGCTTGACAAACTCCATGAAAGCGACATCCTCCAATAGCTTACTGTTGAATTTCCATAATTCCCATCTAAAGGTTTTCCTATTTTCAGTTTTACCGCCGATGCAAAACTTAACCAGACAATGGTCACTGAAGGAGACAGGACTCACAAAATAATCGCGACATAACGGAATTAATTCCAGCGAGACGTACACTCTGTCTAAGCGTGCGTGGCTAGTGCCTTGAAAGTGGGTGAACTGAACACTCCGACCGTTACTAACACATTCCCCAACGTCTTCTAGGTCAAAATCATTTATTATGGCCCTCAAAACCTCTGTGCTCGCGTCATTATGAGAAGAGGAGCTGGTTTTATCGTGTGCTGAGCACACAGAATTAAAATCGCCAACCAGAATAACGAGTCGCTGGGTGTCACAGTACTGCCGAATATTCTCAAAAAATACACGCCTCTCGTCAACTCTAGGTAGGTGCGTATATGGAAATAACGCGCCATTCCAAACCGGATAAAGAAAAATCACAAACCACAAGCCTTCCCAACTCACACGTCGTTACAGTTTGAATAACTGCTCCTAAACACTGGCGAACGAGAAGAACACACCCCGCCGACGTCCCAATCGCGTGACTAACGCAAACGTCATAACATGTTGTAAAAGGGCGCACCATACGCTCCGTACCGTCCTCACTCTCGACTTTTGTCTCCTGAACAGCGACTATGTCTAGGTCCTGCTCCGTTACAAGGCGATACAGCTGGCTTTGTCGCCTTCTGGCTGCGAGCCCTCGAACATTAAGGGTAGCAATTCGGAGGGACCTTTCTAAAGAAACCATAGTCTAGTGTATAGGCACAGACGGAGCGCACGGCGCTTACCACTCTAGTTCCACGGCCGGCCCAGTGTGTTCCCATCTCGCCGGTGCTCAAGGAGCCTGCTTATCGCCGCAGTGGAAGCGACGACGGCCGTGGCAAGCTGGCAACTCGCATCTTCTTCTCAGAAGAACCGCTCACTTTCCACTGCTTTTCCAGCTGACTTAGCCGTCGCTCCTGCGATGCCGCGAGAAGATCGTCACAGCGGCGCTTTGACGTCGCCTCCTCGACTTCCATCCCAGAGGAGCTGCTGTTATCTCCATGCGCTGAAGCGCCCTCTCCAGCGGCGTCCACGCCCTTGGCGACTGTCTCCGGCGACGCCGGTTGTTGAGTACCAGTGTCGGGAGTCGACGTTCCCTCCTCTGGCTTCCCTCCACTCGTCTCGGCGGCCGGCTCGGGTTGAGTCACATCAGGCGCCGCCGCGCGTTCCGCCTCTTCCTCGTCCATAAGGAGCTCGTTCTGGTCCCCGTCCGTACCACGCCCGACTGCGCTCGCGTACGAGCGGGTGCAGTCTGCCTGCACGTGTCCGTATGCGCGGCACTCGGCACACCTGGGTACATGGCAGTCACGCCGTATATGCCCCTTGGTACGGCACCGTAGACAAATCGGAGCCCTTCCAGGGACCAACACCAACACCGTGCCACTGCCGAGGCGCAGCTGGTGCGGGAGCCGGTCGAGTGTGACGCCTTCACGAAGCACCAAGCGGACGAGCCGAGTGGTAGACTCGACGCCTTCAAAGTCGGGCACCCTCCACTTTTCTCGCGCCACCTCCTTTACCTCGCCGTACTCTCCGAAGACTCGTCGTATTGTGTCGTTGGACACGTCATATGCAACCCAGTGTAATTTCAGACGAACCTCTTGCCTTCTAGGGTCCACGACAAGGCAGGTCTTTTCCTTGACAAGGAGCTGCCCAGCGTCGAGCAGCTTCTTCTTCGCCTCGTCCGAGCGAATATCCAGGAGCCAGACATGAGACATCGGATATGCCCCTATTCCGGCGACCTCCCGGATCACACCGACGTCTTTCAACGGCTTCCGAAAATCTTCAATCCTGTATGGTCGTCCGGCGATGTCGCAGTGTAGTATAACTGCACGCTTCATCGCCTCACCGGTTGGCAGCGGGGGCAGAACAATCCTATATTCCTTCGGTACGGTAGTTGCCGAGTCACCGCGGCCTGGAACGGCCGCTATCGCTGCTCGCACGGAGCCCATTCTGCGTCCGCTCCTATCGGCAGCCAGAAACAGAATGACCGAGCTACTCACACCACTAGAAGTTCCCATTTTGACTTCCTTTTACACGTAACCTAATGGGAACAACTAACGCCAATTTTTTTCCCCTCGCTTTGTTCTGCCGGTTGCCGGCAGAATATCTACTACCTATAAAATACAATGTACGGTTTGAACGGATGTCGATGCAAGCGTGCTTTACGCGCGTGCATGCCTCGTTCATTAACGTAGTTTGCTTGAAAGGCATCGCTTGAAAAGTGACGACAACACAGCACGTCGTGCGCAGTCAACTTCTTCCCTACTCTTACTTATCGACTGCAATTTGAGTTTTTTTTTTTTCGGCAGTAAAGCTATGAAAACTGATTCCAGGCTCTAAATCATGAGCTGAGCACTGCGGTACGCAACAAGAACGTACTATACTCTAACAAACCTGCAAGGAATGCGGCGACAACAAGGCAGCCAACGGCAGCACACTGGAACGCCGGAGTTGTTTTCCACGCAGGCTGTATTTGTTTTGGTGAACGCAGCGCCCCCTATAGTTCGATCTCCTCGCCAATACCAATGTCAGACATAACTTTTTGCATTGGGTCCTCTGGGCCATTTTGAAAATCTTGAATTTCTGCACACCATAATAAAGAAACGTAATATTACGGCGAAACAGAGTGCTAGACAAGGTATCTAGAGATAAAATATGTTGATGAGTATATTCAATACGGCTAATAATAATTGTCGACCTTGGTTATACTTCCCTTTACCTTGAAGGCTGAACTCCATGGAGCGAATTATGCGACGAATAACTGACGAACGCCGCCCGACAGGCACGCTCGATTTGCGCGTGACGTAGCAGCCACTGTGCTGATGCCACGCGCAGAGCAAAAGCCGCCGGGCAAAATTCGTCGATTTTTCGCTGCATATTCGTCCCATGGAGTTCAGCCTTTACGCTACCCGCACAGCACGAGCCCGCGTGCCAGTAAGGAACGTACAGAGCATGGAGGTCGTGCTGTAGCTTTGAGGTCACTCGCACCTAAAATGGAACGAAGTAAAGTTCAAACTTCAAAATGAAACATCCAGAAGGCACACAAAGGAAGCAAACATTTTCTGTTGTCCACGGCGTGAGTTATTAAAGGGAAGATGGGGCACTTCTGCATTTGAGTAAAAACACTTGAATTTCGTTCATTTGGTCTTTAGAACAACATGTATCACAATTATATTTAAATGCGACGCGCCGGAGAGCTATAAGAGCAATTTCGAAATAGCGCTGAAGCCCCGCCTCCCTAGCCTTGGGCAGCCAAAAGATCCGTCCATGACGTCACGTACAGCAACTGTCTTTCGCGTTTTCTCGCGTTTAACAATACTTTCGCAGCAAATGGTCTGGGTATTCGGGTTCACGGGGTAAAAATACACTAGAATTCACTTCTAACTCAGTTTTTTCAAGAACCTCCGTAGCTTCCCTTTAACTACGACATTTTAGAGACATAAGTTGGGGAAGCTGCTTACTGCAAAACTATGCTAAGAGTCCTAATTGTCTTAAAGGGCCCTCCAACGATATTTGCGCTGCTGCCAATTTTGTGCTAGTCGCCTTCCCAGCGGTTCAGAAGACTCTGGGAACAAGAGCTAGATCACGAAATAATAGTGTATCATATTTTATTTTGCCCGGCCTTTCTGCGGCGTATCTATCCCACCGTCTACGACGGGAGGTGCGCCCGCTGCCCGCCACCAGACCCCGCCGACGGGGGGACTGGCCCGACCAAGGCCACCATCGCACACTTGTTTTGGGAATGTCCCTTCGACCCTCCGTCGCCTACTCTACGGGACTTCGTCGCCCACCTTCTAGAAGGAAAAGAGGACCCGCTGGATCCCCCTTGGACCTTGCTTCTCCGAAGCTCGGACCCCCACATCCAAGCCGAAGTGGTCTCCCGAGCGGATAAGATAGCGACGGAAATCACGAAGACCCTACAAAAAGCGAACGAGCGTCCGACGTTCGACTTGGCGTGAACATCGGTGCATGTGCATCCCTTCCAGAACTGAGAAAAGCCGCCTCGTATGCATTCCTTCTTTTTTCAGGAACACAATTTTTTTCTTTTTTAGGAAGCCGCGGTACGTGAACGTCTACCCTGCGGCTTCTTGATGTGGTGTTCCAATAAAGTTGTTTCTCTCTCTACAAGACGCGAAAGGGTGGGATGTATGGTGGCGCTGCGTGGTGCTAAACGCGCGCGGCTGATGACGTTGACTAACTTTGCTTTCCGATTGGCCAGATCCATCAAAAGTTTCTTTCTGAACGCGAAATAACAAGTACGACTGTGTTCACCATCCTAATTTTTTGTAAGTGTAGTTTCTACTCAGCTCCGAGAGCTAGAAAGTAAAGAAATAGAGTTCAAAAAATGACGTAAGGCGTCGTTGAGCCCACCACACAGCGCAGCGGCGCAACAACTTTCGGCGCTACAGCCCCTCGCTCTGTCGGAATTCCGCGACGCAAAATTGAAAACAGGTTCGGCAATAATGCCCCACTCCGACCGTGCCGTCTCTCAAAGAGAGACTGCACGGTCGGCCCTCTAAGAGGGCGTACCTCACTTCGCACCTGCCATTGGCTGTGCCGTATGCATCGCGGTTTGAGTGATATTAATTTGCTTATAACTTCCGAAATAAACGCTAAGTTTGCCACCACGATTTTTTATCCGTGTTGCTACATTGCCAGAGGTCTATATGAGCGCAAGTTTTCGACCAGTCAAAAAATCATTGGAGGGGCCCTTTAAGTTCCATACTAAAGGCATGTTAGTTTCAGTAGTGATAAAAGCGATGTAAACTCGGTGAATGTTGATTCTGATTATCTGGCGCCTTTTTACTTCTAGTGCTCTGTTAACATTTGTAACGCGTGGCTGGGCTTACGTAGTTCTACTGGTAAAATGCCGCACGTTTTCTGAACGAACTTGTGTAGCATAAAAGCACTCTCACTTTAACATGGCTTTCGTGTCTGATCCAGCCTGAACAAGACTGCGATGCCCTCTCTGAAGCTTCATTCACCTGAGCAAAATGATGTTGAACGGAGCTCTGCACAATTGCCCGAGCCTCCTCCCGCTTGACCTGCCGGAGTTCCCATCGCAAGCAAGTACATCTGGTGAAAGCTCGGGTATGCTTTGTTCTCGAAGACCTTGTTTCTACAAAGTTCTCGCTCAAAATAATGACACCTTTCTTCTATGTTTCCCTCAAAATGCGTTCACGGTTCCTCCTTTCATGCAGGGCCTTTGCGGGATGCTAGGATTCCCAAAAAAGCGGAGCGCCAAAGTCAGCAAAAAATACATCTACTGCAGACGAAACTTCACCAGGCCAACAACAATTCCAGCAAACAAAGACGACTGGTTGCAAGGCTCAAGGGCTCAAGAGACCAACTGGACCGAAGCCAAGACACTAAAGGACATGTCCTTGAGAACTGCCCTTCGGGAAGCTTTTTGTTGGATCAGTTAAAACTGTTCACGCACAAGAAACAGGGCAGACGTTATTCGGAGCATGACAAAAACTTTGCAATGGCTCTCCACTATTGCTCGCCTAGTGCATACCGAATGCTGCAAAAGATGCTTTGCGTCCCCTGCGAGCGATCTCTCCGAAGCTGGCTGCAGGCTCCACAAGTGAATGAGGGACTAAACGAAACGGTTCTAAAGATATTAGGTCTTAAGTCACAAACTTGGAGCTAGCCGACAGGGTCGTCTCAGTGATAATCGACGAGATTTCACTGAAAGAACACATCAGCTAAACGCGCGTGAGAATATCTTTGAAGGGTTTGCTGTAAATGGCCGCGGTGTTGCCATTGCGAACCAAGCGCTCATGGCCATAATAAAAGGACTGAAACGAGGCAAGAAGCAGGTGCTTGGCTATTATCTGTCCAAAAAAGGCATGAGAGGCGACGACCTCAAAAAAATTGTCATCAGTTGTCTACACAAGATCAAGAGCACAGGCTTCGCACCGAAGGCGCTTGTCTGTGACCGAGGTCAGAATAATGAGGATGAGGAAGCTCCTTGAAGTGACGCGGCATCGCCCTTATGTTGAATTGTCGACGGCGAAAAGACTTTCTTTTTCCATGACGTCCCCCTTTGATTAAGGCGGCACGTAATAACCTCAAGAAGTTCGACTTTGCTCATGGCGACAGGGTGTTTCGCTGGGCAGATATAGTTACACTATATGAAAAGGACTGCATGCTTAAGCCTCGACTTGCTCCTCGACTCAGAAGAAAGCACTTGGTCTTGCCTCCCTTCAGCCCTATGAGGGTCTGCTTGGCCACACAGACACTCAGTTATTCTGTCCAGAGGTCGGCATTTTAGGTCGCCCTCACTCACCCTCACCCTCAAGCCACACTCACCTAAGCCCCTCACTCACCCTCACCCTCACAGCCACACTCACCTTCAGCCCCTCACTCACCCTCATCCTCACAGTCACACTCCTTAAAATACGAGACAAAAGTGCTTTTCACGTGCAAATCGAGACTCGGCGACATGTGTAGGGGCGTCAACAGAGAGGGCCCCCCACAACCCAGCTGCACCAAAAAACACGCAAGCAAGTTCACCGCCTGCGTGACGGAGAAAGTGTACGCGATCCCCCTGTCCTGCGGGGCCAGGTACATCGGGCAAACGGGGCGATGCCTCAACGACCGACTCCGAGAACATCAAATGGACGCCGAAAGAGCTGCTTCGGATTCTCAGCACCCGATCGTCATTCACTGGATAAAATGTCCCGGCTGCGCTCCTAATTTCGCCGGCACGACAGCCATGGGCGGCCACTGCGAGCGAGTCGGGAGGGAAATAATTGAGGCCTATCGGATAACGACAAGCCCGCAAAACATAAGCACCCCTTCGATTTCGCTATCAAGAAAGGAGATTATCTTTCCGAGGCCCACAATGGAAGCCGAACACTGACAGACTAGGCAAGGCGACAAGGTTACCGGCAGAAGCGGCCTTTCCTTCATTCCGTTATCCCGCACCTCCAGTCGAGCTCCCCTTCCGTCCTCTCCCTTCCTCGTTTGGCAACCTCCTCACTTTCTCCGCTTCCTCTCCTTCCTCCAAGATTTCCCTTTCCCGTACTCCCACGGAGCGGGCGGGCTTTGAGCTTGAAGCCGAAAATAAATGTTGTTGAAAGATTGTCCTGTCTGTATCTTCCCTTATGTGTCTCCACTTTCTAAATGTTTAAAAAAGCACCAACACGCTCAAATAGCACGAGAGATATTGGGGGTTTATGGCGCAAAAGCTACGAGGCCATCTGCGCCAAACTAATTGTAAGGGTAGAGTGTAATGTAGATGGTTGAGCGTGTTGGTTATTAATTTACGATAAGGAAAGAGGGACATTTAAGACAAACAGACAAGACAGGCTTTCGACTTTCAACAAAACGTTTACTGGCTCGACTTCGAGCCAGTAAACGTTTTGTTGAAAGTCGAAAGCCTGTCTTGTCTGTTTGTCTTAAGTTCCCTCTTTCCTTATCGTAAATTGTAAGGATCATTGTACTAGAGGACGGGTTTTACAGAAGGTTAACCAAAAGGCTAGATTCGGTGTAAAAGGCCAATACTGCTAAGAAACTCTATTACTCGTTCAAAAGAGACTAGAGGATTCTCTCCCACAAGGAGAGCAAGATGAAATGGGATATTGTTGAAAAAATTCAGGAAAATGAATGCGGCGCTTGGGCTCAAGGTCGGGACATAGCCACAAGGTATGCGAAATAGTGTCACCACACTGATCACACACTGGTGGATCTTCTCCCAAAAGCAGATACCTACGAGTTATAAAAGAGTGTCCAATTCTCAGACAGCACAACAACGTTTCATGAAGTCGGCTCTTGCATGAAGAGCTTTCCCAAACTCCCAAAGCGGGTTTGGTAACATGGAGCTTGTTATTGCACTCCAAGTCCCATTCCAATTTCCAAGAATGAAGAATCGAGGACTTCACCAAGGGCTTAATATCTTGATAGAGTAAACAGGACAGCGATTGTGGAAGGTTACCGGAAGACCCTGCAAGCTTGTCGGCTTCTTCATTGCCTAGTTAGTATGCCGATGTGCATGGGTACTCAACAAAAGTTTATATTTTGACCCCCAAGCAAAGCAGAGTTACGTTTGTATCGAATTTGTTGTACAAGCATATTTTTAGTGTCGTAAGAGAGCAAACTGCAAGAATCATACTTTAAAAGTCAACAAACAGGACCGCCCTAAGCATTTTCTTATTGATAATGTATTCAATCGCTATTGATACCGCGTAGAGCTCCGCAGTGAAGGGCCAAACACATGCGCGTCCAAACTGTCCGATTCCGCATGCGAACCGCCGGAACGACCTTCGAGGGCGAGGGTTTTCGTAGCCTCCGGTGCGACGAAAACCCTCGCCCTCGAAGGTCGTTCCGGCGGTTCGCACGCGAAATCGGACAGTTTGGACGCGCATGTGTTTGGCCCTTAAGAATGCTGGCAATACAATCAAGTCGTTGAACCTTGGAGAAGCTTTGACTTTCCGAACGAGGCCGACCTGGTCCAAAGAAAGGTGCAGCGAAGAGCTAAGATGTTCAATGCGGAAGCTTAACGGTGTTACAATACTTGACATAGTTTTTGCGGACTCTAACCAAAGTTTTATTAAAAGCACATAAACCCGACGTTTCGGGACCCGCTCGGTCCCTTGGTCACGGGTGACTGTAGGCAGGGGCGCGGTGGGGAAAGTTGCCCAGGTGGTCGGCCTTGCCAAGGCTTACCCCAGAGGGCGCGGAAGTCCAGACACGAACGCGGGAGGTTGGGGAGAGTTCCCTTGGACCGGCGGGGGAAGGGGGGCGCGGTGTGGAAGGTTGCCCGGGCGTTTGTCCTTGCTAAGGCTTACCCCAGAGGGCGCGGAGTCCAGACACGTACGCGCCCGGAAGAGTGCCCTTTGACCGGTTCACGTTCTTGCTCGTTGTTTGGATAAACCAGGACTCTAGATGAAGGCGTTTCATCCAATGCCTCTCGGTGGCCACGATCTGGACGTGTCTGGACTCCGCGCCCTCTGGGGTAAGCCTTAGCAAGGACAAACGCCCGGGCAACCTTCCACACCGCGCCCCCCTCCCCCGCCGGTCCAAGGGCACTCTCCCCAACCTCCCGCGTTCGTGTCTGGACTTCGCGCCCTCTGGGGTAAGCCTTGGCAAGGCCAACCACCTGGGCAACTTTCCCCACCGCGCCCCTGCCTACAGTCACCCGTGACCAAGGGACCGAGCGGGTCCCGAAACGTCGGGTTTATGCGTTCTTAATAAAACTTTGGTTAGAGTCCGCAAAAACTATGTCAATTTCTCCCTAACCAGACAGACCTCTGTCGAAAATGTTTATGTTACAATACTTAGGTTTATTTTCAAAAAGGCTAAAGAACCTTGACCTTGTGAGTGAAGAGTAAGTCGGATCCTGAGGGTCGGCCAGAATCTTGTAAGCATATGTTAGACATTGGATTCTGCATACAAACTGAGGACGGGGGACATCCGGAAGGCTCCTGTTGCCAGTCGCAAGCCGAGATGGTGAACTGGGTCCAACATCTTAAAGGGCCACTCAAGTGGTTTTTGAGTTCGTGTTTTGATGATGACAGCTGAATTTAGACGCCCTAAGTATCCCTAAAAACCAAAAAGTATAGTCATACGGTGATTATTTCTTTAATAAAAATGTAATTGAATGCCGCCAAACCTCGGATTCATCCGAAAACGAAACCACTCTCATTGGTCATCGCACGCTTATCAAAAGGATCTCGGGCCAATGGCGTTGGACGACGTTCCGTCGCGCAGTGATCCCGAGGTAGCCGCATCGGCCGAATTTCTTTGTCATTCGAGCCTCGATCATGGCGGAGTTCTCTATGCTCGAGGACATGACGCTGTTAGGGGTTGAAATTCTTTGGCGGACAGCCGATCTGGGGATGATTTCCTATGACGCCACTCCGACGTGCGATGTGGACGATAGCAGCGCTTCGGAGTCGTGTTCGGGTTCCGAGGATGACGAAACGCAGACCTTTTCGGGCGTTCTTCGATTTGCGGTTGGGGCAAGTCGTAACCAAACCTACGTTTCACATCGCAGCGTTACCTCTGGTACTATCGTGGACACTGTTAGCTATAACACGGCAGCGGCGGCCGTCCCTTACCCCCAGCGCCTCATAGCAGGCGCCGTCAGAAACTCCGCGCATGCGCCGTGTGGCGGACTCGCTCTTCCCGTTTGCGAGCACACCCTCGCTTTGTCGTCTGCTAGGCGCAGAGCAGGCGATGCCACGGTGCTGCTCGTCTTGTACCCTCGCCCTAGCGAACTGGTCTCAAACTCATTTTAAACCGGCGATTTTTATTGGGGCAGATTGCAGAGTCATTGGGGCATTAACCCTGTCTACGTTTTTTTTTTTCTTGTTTTCTTTTTCAGAAACAGGATTTCGCAATGCATCTTTAAAAATATGCGTTCGCAGATCAGTATAAGCGCAGCAGGTGTGATACAGAAATGATACAGACTGTGATACAGACTGTTATACTCCGTTTCACCTTAAGACCGAGTGCAGCGTACGCTACAAAACGACAGAGCCAATCAAATAGGGGCAAAGGAGCAACGTCACGGAGTGCATCACCGGGGGACACAATAAGGTGAAAAAGTGCGCTTTTGTCGCTGCTTGGTTGGCCCTATCGTCTCGTAGCGTCCGCTGTGCTTAGACATAAAGTGAAACGGAGTATAACTGCAAGTTTGTCCCATAAAAAAAAAAAAGTAGTGTACCGTGATATTACAATTAGTGGCGATGATTATCCTTAGCCAGTGGAGTCAGGGAATCAACCGTGGGCACCACTTACGCGGTGTGTCAGGGAAAATTGGCGAGCGCTGTGGCCTTGTCTGCTCTGTGCCTAGCAGACGACAAAGCGAGGGTGTGCTCGCAGGCGGGAAGAGCGAGTCCGCCACACGGCGCATGCGCGGAGTTTCGGACGGCGCCTGCTGTGAGGCGCTGGGGTTACGGGACGGCTGCCGCTGCCGTGTTATAGCTAACAGTGTCCACGATAGTACGTGATGTCAAACGATGTCGCCACGTTGAATTTCGGCTCGGGAGGACGGGGGAAGGCTGGTTCAGACATGTGCAACAAGCGCGTACCTACGACTGCGTCCGGTGCAACCGGAACGACCGCTCTGCGCCGCGCGTACACACAACTGCAACCACTGCAACAAGCGCAGCGGGTCGTCAGCACGGCGACCGCTTCTATACGCCGCCGTCAGCTGTTTCAGCGGTGCCCCTATAAAGGGGACGCACTGCTACTCAATGCCGTAACAGAATATAGAAAGACAGTTTTCTATAGCCTAAAGCTTTATTATTATTTTTTCTTGATAGGCTTGCAGGGTACAGTGGATGAAAAAAAGAAACGGAAAAGATGCAGTACGCCGTCTTGCACGATCACGACTATAATACATGACATTGCCAATAGTACAAATATCGCCACAAGCCTTTTCTACGATTATAAAAGACGATGTAATCTTAGCAGCGATATAGCAACGTAGAAATATGATTTCGTGATCAGATAGACGTTGCGAGCGTTCAGGATTGCTAACACTAATCACTTTTCTCCGGGGATGAAAACGCGTGAAAATTCGCCTCCTTTATACGGCACGCACCAGTAATACCTTGAACTTGAGCACACGCATGAAATGCGCCAAATAAGAAATCCGGGCGATGTTCGAGGACACAAATGCTTAGAAAGCACCACTGTAGTAGAAGTAAACAAACACGATGGCACGGGCGTTTCTGCTGTCTTTAGAGTGCCGCCACGACATCGCCGCACGAGTATTTGGATCTTCCCTTCTAGTACGTGCTGGGTTATCATAGCGACACACGACGAAA
Organism: Ixodes persulcatus; assembly: GCA_013358835.2. Classification (NCBI taxonomy): domain Eukaryota; kingdom Metazoa; phylum Arthropoda; class Arachnida; order Ixodida; family Ixodidae; genus Ixodes; species Ixodes persulcatus. The sequence continues at coordinate 97,360 of JABSTQ010004184.1, forward strand.
ATTCACAGTCAAGGATAGCGCTTTTACGCGGAACGATGAGCTTTCACCACGCCGTCCACGTCGACGATCACCACCGACGCCATGTTTGCGGAATCCGGATAGAAGGAGCCGGTCCGCGAACGGCACGACCGGCATGCAACGCGCGCAGATACGTGCGCTTCCGCGCATCCCGGGGGAACGGGAAATTCACCCCCCGCGGAAGAAGGCAAGGAGAAAACGTAGTCCCTTGTTTGTGAAACGATAATTGCAGTATCGCGTATTCTATACTAGAAATATTTTACGTCTTGTGAAATTATCAAGCACAACATATCTAAATGAAGTGAAAATTGTTTCTTTAGCGAAACTTTACAAAGGCCGCCAAAATTTTCAAACATACGATAATTTCATTGGTCGGCGCAGGAACAGAAAAGAGTCCGCACGTATTTTATTCCTGCGTGATTAATAGGCGGTTCTGCCTTCTAAAACTGAAGATACTCATCCAATGACACTTCCTTAACGCCATCGCACCAAAAAGTAGCTTCCCCAAAGACCGCTTGAGTGCCCCTTTAAAGGGTAACTGCAAAGAAAAAAAAGTGTTTTTTTTTAAACAGCCTAATTGGGACAAGCATGTCACAAAACAAATGTTACGCGAACAAAATAAATTTTTTAGCAATATTTACGCCACAGGACGTAATTTAGTCGGAGTCAGAACCTCTCCACATTTGAAACTCCCGCTCTCTCGACCCCCGCGGAGGAGAAGTACGCCCCGCCCCTCACTCTCCTTGCGTTGCGGAGTTGAACGACGCAGCGTCTCGACTTCCGGTAAGATCTGGCAACAACGCACGTTAAACATGGCGCCGGTATTGTTTTGGTGTAACGGGACACCAGAAGCTGCGCGGTTTGCGAGCTCATAGCGAAGACGTGACCGGAGAAGTGCCCCTGTGATGTTCGCGGAAGACGGAAAGTATTATTCGTAATCGTCGTGTGTGCTTTGAAAGCGAAGGGAGTCACAGGGTCCACGAGTGCGCAACCACAAGCCAAGGTCACGACAGCGCTGCGTTGACTTCGGCGATCTCGTTCTGTTGGTGCAACACGGCGATGCGACAAAGAGCTGAAACGTTCGTGGCGTGCGTGGTGCGGTGCTTGGAAGTAGACACCCACACTAACACGGAGCGCAAATTGGTTTTGTGGGGTTGATGTTCAACGGGTTCAGTCCCGTCGTCGTCAGCTGATCCAGTCAAACTGGTCCGGGAGGACGCAGCGAGCGTTTTTATAAGTAAATCTTCCTTCGTTCCGTTTCAAAATGTGGAAGATTCCCGACGCATACCGTGAGTAAAAAGCTGCGGGCGTTTTCAACAAAATTACTGTCGTTTTAATTGAACATTAAACTCCGAATTGTTGTCCTCAATCTGCCGTTTTTATGCTTCGTGTTGTTGGACTGCGTTTGCACAGCGACGTGTTGCGCTCATCGTGCGATGTGAATAAATTTGGGCAAGATTTCGTACCTGCCTACAGATGCGTGAACTGAGACCATTTTTTACGTAGTGAACATAGTGCTTTTTTATTTTGTGTGACTAGTCGCGGACGGCCTCCGGAGCGATATGACGAGAACGTAACTGGGCACATTTGTCGCTACGCGAAAGCCCGATTGCCTCCAGCCAAATAGCATTCCTTTTGGGGCGACATGGCTGCTGGAAGGCTCGCTGTCAGGATCACTCATCTGACATCTCCGAAAAGTCAGCATTTGCACGCGCAAGCCAGCAAAAAAAAAAAAAAAAACAGCACGCTAAGCAAGCAAAGAGGAAAACGAAAGAACCGCGCTATGAAAGCCAAACCCCGCGTCGCTTCCTATCACTAACACCTGCGACAGCTGCTAAACACACACTACTTCACTTCAAGAAGTCTCACTCAAGCACCTGGGTCAGCACGAAACACTGATCACTTCGGCAAAATGACTAGTCCAGGTAGGCTAGACAAACGGGAGCAGAGACTTCGGCGGCCATGAAAGAATGGCGAAGCTTTTGTTTGTTATGGTATGAATCCTAAACGGAAGTGTCCGTTTTGTAAACCTTTTGTAAAGAATAGTAACTTTCATCACATAGATTATTCTTCAAACGTAAAAATATCCCGCTCAAAAGGGAATTGCAACATATAACAAAGGTTTAACAACCAAGATCTAAGCTGTCAATCAAACTCTTAGCCAATGAGAAGTATAGCAGCCGATTGGGAGTAACGTCACGGAATCCCAACTTCGTGGCGCGCGATTTAAAACGGACGAAATAGCCGCAAACTAAAATCGGTCTCACGCAATAAATAGTGCTGTAAGAAACTTTTTTTTTTCGCGGAAAAATTGTTTTTGACGTGCTTGTTCCAATTAGGCTGTTTAAAAAAACTTTTTTCTTCGCAGTTACCCTTGTTGAGGCGGGGTTTAAGCCGCACGTCCGGAGGCTTCCTGGCTCGTGACGACGACCATTCCCCGAAGTGAAGAACCCGGGGGTCCAGTGGAGGTGGGATAATTGGTAACGTAACGAACGGTTTAATTACATGGTTGCGATACAGTCGTCAAATGCGAGAGAACAACCGGAGCAGCCTCAAGCTCCGCCTTATATAGGGTCCGTTTTCTCCCTCACTCTCCGCCAGGGCAGCAGGTGCGAGTAGCAAACCGCCGCCAAGTGCGTTGCAGCAAAGACCGCCGCGTCGTAGCCAGAAGTGCGTCGTAGCCATGGTTCTCCGCAGTTAGGCCATGCCGCTCTCCCCTTCCGGAGCGCACGAACCCACACGCACACACACACACGTCCCGTTGACGTCACGGACGCGTTGAGACTCGTTTTGGGCAGGCTCCGACAGGTGGGCGACAGTCCTGAACAGATCGTGACTCGTTTCCGCAGCGTTGAAACTCGGAAGAAGGTTGCCGAAGGTTCCATTCTTAACAGCCCCTCCGGGGCCAGGGAAAACTCGAAATGCCGGTGGTACAATCGCAGGCCTGAAGAGGTGGGCTTGGAGTAGGCCTTGAGAAGACGCTGCAAGCACTAAACAAACTCCCAAACCTCTTACAACGGAGGCATTAGCGGAAACGTCCCCCACAACACCACGCCACACCGCAGTCAAACACTCGGAATTCGCCAGAGACCCGCCAGACTGGATTACGGATTATCAAAATTTGCCAAAACAATGCAAATTGACCCGCTGTCGCCAAAACAAAACTCATTTTTCCAAAGAGGTCACAATGAACAAAATACAAAAGACAAAACCCTTCGCAATTTGTGAGGTCATTTTGGGCAAAGTGCTCCCACTTTGATCCTCATTCCCGTGGATGACGAAAACCTCTGAGATCATCCCTACTGTTGTTGGTGATATCAGAAACATCTGCTCAACCCATCGGCATTGCCGTTAAATTTGCCTTTCCTTTTTCTTACGCGGAAGTCATAGTAATCGATTTTCACGTGATTTCTAGACGTGAAAATGCGGTCCTTATAGCGCCGATAAAACAATCCGCCTTTTTCATGCCCCGTCACATTGGTCCTAGCAATCTCCTGAGCTGTACCGCGAAACCCTGACACACTAGGGCCGCTCTTCTGCTCGACTGTCAAAGACACTCTGTCTACTCGTAGCAGAGGACCAAAGTTACGTGACGCCGGAGCTACGAGAGATCTTTCACTGATTCCGTCTTCCTCCGCCTTTTTCGCCGGCTCGTTGGGACGGCGTACGCTTTCTAGTTCTACGAGGTCAGGCTGTTCTACAACCTGGTCCCTCTCATCCCGGTTTTCTGCCTCCAACTCCGGGAGTGCTTGCTCCCCGTCAGCTGCCTCTGGCTCTGGATCACTCGTCAACAAAGGGGCGACCTGACGCGATTTGGACCTCGTACACGACTGAACTAGCCCTTCTCCCAGTTGTTGACCCCTTTCGCGCAGCAGGAAATCTGACCGGTTAGAAAACAAATAAGGATACTCCAACGGGACTGTTTGCGAGACAGCCGCCTCGGTTACTAGCTCTCCGAACGGGCCAGTTATCCTTACTGTCGCCATAGGCAGACAGACACTGTGCTTTTCGAGCAGCTGCTTGATCCAAACTACCTTTCCAGTAAAATCGGAGGTCGTTACATACGACGGATGAACAACGTCCATCGTCGCTGCACTGTCCCGAAGCACCCTGCACGGCTTTCCGTTTACCTGGAGCTCGTGAAGATAGGGACGAAGAAGCTTCAGGTCCTTGTCACTACCGTTCACGTACGAGAACACAACCCGCGGTTTCTTACATCTGGCCGCTGTGTGTCCCGGCTCCTGACAGTTGTAGCACAGGAAAGGCTTCCTTGCCTCGAACTGCCCTGTTGGGCTTTTCCGCGCCTCGTCTCCGTTCGAGTGTTCTGCGCTCTTTTCTGGGACCTTTGGTCCTGCTTCGGGCTTCTCGGGCCCGTTTTCTCGCGAGCCGTTTCCCTGTCGGAAGGTCTTGCGCTGATCGCTCCGGCCGGGTTCGCTTTCCTCTCCGCTCAGCTTTCTACGCGTTGCGTACTCTTCGGCTAGCTCAGCGGCCCTTTCGACAGAGTCGACTCCCACCCTATCCTGCACCCAGAGCTTGACTGACTGCGGAATGCTACGAAAGAACTGTTAGAGGCACACACACTCGACTACCTTGTCTCGGCTTTCGTACACTTCCTCGCTCTTCAGCCATTCTATCAAGTTGGTTTTAAGCCCGTACGCAAATTCCGAGTAGCCCTCGCTGCTCTTTTTGGATGCGTTTCTAAACCTTTGACGGAACGCCTCGGCAGAAAGGCGGTACCGCTTCAAAAGGCTGGACTTCACCTTGTCGTAGTCCTCCGCGTCTCCAGCACTAAGGCGCGCGACAACCTCTGCAGCCTCACAGGGCAACAAAGTCAAAAGCCGTTGCGGCCACGTTTCTGGGGCGAAGCTCAACTTCTCACATGTCCTCTCAAAGTTAACTAAGAACAGGCCCACGTCTTCCCCAACTTTAAACGGCTGCAGGAGCTTCTTCATTTGATACGACTCGGTCTCACTTGCTCGTACCGGAGCCCCAACTCTACTGTTCTGCGAGTTTAATCGCTGTTGTTCAATTTCGAGCTCTAGCCTTTTCAGCGCTCGCTCCTCGGTCGCTGCAGCCCGCTCCTGTTCTCGTTCCTCTTTCGCTGCAGCCTGTTCCTCTCTCGCTGCAGCTTCGCTCTTAGCGTTCTGAAGCAGTTCCCACGCAATTTTAATTTCCTCTGCTTCCGCGCTCTCTGAAATCGCTTTACTGATCTCAGATTTCTTCATCTTTTGCTCCACCTCCACACCCAATTCTTCACATAAACAGAGTAAATCTGTTCTCAGTAACCTCATTAGATCCATGATCGCGGCTCTTTAGCTTTGGGTTTGTTCAAAAACTTGTCGCGAGGTTGTACCAAAACCTAGCGCACGAGTCAAAACCTAAGGATTCCCAGCAGTTCAAAATTAATTACCCATAATCTGAAGCCTGGCGAATCTCAAAGCAAAGTCCAAACGCTCACCCACATATGTAGCACGATGTCGCATGGTCCGATCCCAACCGCTGCCAACCAGTTGTTCGAGGCGGTGTTTAAGCCGCACGTCCGGAGGCTTCCTGGCTCGTGACGACGACCATTCCCCGAAGTGAAGAACCCAGGGGTCCAGTGGAGGTGGGATAATTGGTAACGTAACGAACGGTTTAATTACATGGTTGCGATACAGTCGTCAAATCCGAGAGAACAACCAGAGCAGCCTCACGCTCCGCCTTATATAGAGTCCGTTTTCTCCCTCACTCTCCGCCAGGGCAGCAGGTGCGAGTAGCAAACCGCCGCCAAGTGCGTTGCAGCAAAGACCGCCGCGTCGTAGCCAGAAGTGCGTCGTAGCCATGGTTCTCCGCAGTTAGGCCATGCCTCTCTCCCTTTCCGGAGCGCACGAACCCACACGCACACACACACACGTCCCGTTGACGTCACGGACGCGTTGAGACTCGTTTTGGGCAGGCTCCGACAGGTGGGCGACAGTCCTGAACAGATCGTGACTTGTTTCCGCAGCGTTGAAACTCGGAAGAAGGTTGCCGAAGGTTCCATTCTTAACACCCTTTAAGGGCAGAGGGCCGAGCCGATCCATACACTACTGCACCGTAGTCAAGACGGTATCGTACACATAGCTGCAGGATACATTTTCTAGCAGACCCCCAAGACTTGTGAGATAAAACTTTCAAAAGGTTTGTCGACTGAAGGCATATTTTTGCTTCAGCGCTTTAAGGTTGGAAATTAAATTAAGATTTCTATCAAATATTACACCAAGATATTTGTGCTCCTTCCTAACAGGTATAGGAGTTCAATTTAATTCCAGGGATGGATCCAAAGACAGCCCGCGTCGCAAAGAAAAAGGCACACAGACCGTTTTTGAAGCAGAGAACTTGAACCCATTTTCGTCGGCCCACTTGGACAGTTTGTTTATGGCTAACTGCAACTGGCGCTCACAACTAGAAAGATTACAAGACGATGATGAAATCTGTATATCATCAGCATAAAGAGAATATGAAATAGAAGGTGGCAGCAGTGGTGCGAGTGAATTCATTGTTAGCAAAAACAAAGTCACACTTAAAACACCCCCTTGAGGGCCCAGGCAAAAATCAGTCGACTTCCCGCTGGAGTATGGAACTGGAAATGAGGGGGTCCAGCTGGATTCCAGCTAGAACCCCCTCATTTCCAGTTCCGTAATCCAGCTGGAAGTGGACTGATTTTCGCCTGGGGGGCTCCATTTTCTTGAACAAAGGAATCAGATAGGGCTGAGCCGAGACGAACTTGGAAAGTCCTGTCTGTCAGATATTCCTTTATGCTTCGCAGCATACGGCCCCGGATATTACAGATATACAGGTTTCGGAGAATCCCATACCTCCACGCTGTATCATATGCCTTCTCCAAATCGAAAAAAAAACTGCAACACAGTGCTGCCGGTTCACAAATGCCTCACGTATCACAGTCTCAAGCGTACCAAGTGGTCAGGGGTAGATCCGCATTGATTGTTATCAAGGGCCCTCTGGCTTTCTAACATGTACACATCGCGACACTGTTAGCGCGAACACGACATCGGCGCATTTTCGCATTTTACTTCTAAATAGTTTTAGCGAGCACGAAATTTTATCGCTTACATCATAGAACTAAACGAGCTCTTTCCGTAGCAATAATAACTTGGACGTCATCCCTTGCTTTCAAAGAGAAAAACTGAAAAAACCGGTGATCGCTTGTTCGCGCTAACAGTGTCGCACTCTGTACACCAGTCGCCTGTTAATAAGCATTTCATATGTTTTCCCAAGGCAGCTTGTCAGTGTAACTGGGCGGTAGCTTGATGGTTGTGAGGGGTCTTTGTTAGGCTTTAGGAGGGGGATTATATGTGCGTGTTTTCAAGCGTGAGGGAAACATGCCTTTTCGGACAAAAGATTAAAAAAAAAAACAAGAGAAGGTTTTCAAGGAATTCTGGGGAAAGGCGGCGCAGCATTTCTTAATGAATTCCATCGGGACCAGGGGCAGAGAGCTTTATCACATTAAGAGCCATCTCAAGCTCGCATCGCGTAAATGGTTGGTTATAAGATGTGTAATTTCCTTCTGACATGACAAGCTTTTGTCGTTCCGCGCGAGCTTTTAACTGTCCGAAGGTAACACTGTAGTTGGCCGAACTAGATGAACCATAAAAATGTTTCCCAAGTAGGTTAACAATATCTTTTAGTGAGGAAGAAGGAGCATTAAACGTTGGAATGGCAATGCACCTATAATCCCCATTTACTTTCCTGTATCTGTCCCACGCCTCTTCGGCCGGGACAAAGCTGGTTAAAGAAGAGAGATACTTCATCCACAACTTCCGCTTTGCCTGCTTCCTACTCCAACGAGCCTTAGCTTTTCGTCGCTTGAACTCAACAAGGTTGCTTGAAGTGGGGTCTCTGCGAAATCTGCCCCACGCCCTATTTTCGTCCGCCCGGGTTGTGGCACACTCCTTATTCCACCAAGGTTTACATTTTTTGGGTATATTACCAGATGTTTGTGGAATGGACTGCTGGGCAGCCTTTAGTATCTGCTCAGTAACATAAAGTGTAGCGTTCTCAGGGGACGAAGAAGAAAGAAGCGAAGGATCTAAAGTGGTGTGAAGATTAAAAAGTGTCCAATCTGCCTTGCCTAACTTCCACCTAGGGACCCGCTTTAAAAGATTAGGCAATGGAACGGTACTCTCTAAAACAATTGGATAATGATCACTTCCAAAAGGGTTATGAAGAACCTTCCAGGAGAAGCAAGAAAGTAATGAAGGTGAAGCAATAGAAAGATCAATGGATGTGATTGAGTTGTGTGCCGCACTAAAAAAGGTTGGCTCTCTCCCGTTAACAAGGCACAGCTCCGAAGACAATAAAAGACGCTCAATCACACCACCACGGGAGTCTTGACGGGTACTACCCGGCATAGGATGATGAGCGTTAAAATCGCCCAAAAGTAAAAAAAAAAACAAAATGTTGCGGGAGCTGTCCTATGAGTCCCTGCAGCTCTTGAAGGTTTAAAGGAACGTTAGGTGGTAAGTATAAAGAAACAATTGTTACAAGGCGGTCCAGAAGGAGACGTACTGCAACAGCTTCCAGTGGCGTGCAGAGGGGAACGTGAGAGCAAGCAAGTCCACTCTGCACGACCACTGCAACACCACCAAAAGGCGTGGAAGGGGGGCGATCTTTTCTAAAAACCTGATGAAGTCTTAAAATGTTAAAAGAATTAGAGTGAAGATGGGTTTCTTGCAAGGCGAGAGCGATGGGCCAAAGCTCATCCATGAAATAATTGACATCATCAATATTTCTTAAAATACCGCGACAGTTCCATTGCATAAAATGTATCTTAGCCATCTATAAAAGGTATGTAAATATGCGACTGAAAAATAAACCTAGTAAAATAAGTAAGACTGTAGAGTCAACACAAACTAGGTGGAAGACATTGGGATCATCATTTGGGTGGGACTACAGGCTTCTTATTCTTTTTATATTTACGGGAGGGCGTTTCCCACTCCATATTGTCCTGGTCGGAGCCAAGAGTGGAAAGATTGTCAGCATCCGTCGACATCTCTACCTCCTGAGAGGTATCCATTGCTTTTAAAACAGCACTTGTCCGGCCAGGTGTGCGGGGGGGGGGGGGGTGCAAACCCCGACCACGACCGGCTGGAAGGGTTGCAGACGAACTGGGCGACGGGTCGTCTTGAGCTCGTTCCCTCCTTTCACAGGAGAAGCATGGGCACCATGCTGCTCCTTCGGTAGGGGGGCCCTCTCCAGCGAGCAAGAGCGAGAAGCTCGCTCCGTCTCCCCAGGGGGGGACCTACACTCTTAAAAAAAAGCTAGTAGTATTTACTAGGTAAGAGCTAGTAACCGCTTGTCACATATGTTACTAGGTACCTAGTAGCCTGAGGTAGTAACGGTCAAGCTAGTAACGGTTACTAGGTCACGAAGCTAGTAACTGTTACTAGCCTCAAAGTAGAATCCAGGAATTTTACTACCTCTAGCTAGTAACTAGCGCTACCTCCCGACGGAAGACCGGAAACGCAACTGGTCACGTTATTTCCGGTGGAAAAAAAAGGTGTGGGGTTATGCCACTTACCACCAGGTGGCAGGCGTACCAAAAAATTGAAATTGAAACTGGGAATGAGTAATCCAGGTGGCGCTAGTCACCGCCCAACTAAACGTACACAAAAAAGGAAGACGATTATTTACAGTTTATTTTAATTCTTCCACATTTGCAAGTATATACATATAAACATGAACACCCACAATTTAGCACACAATCGACACAATGCATTCAACACAAACACACGCTTACTTGATCAATCTAAACGCTAACTTACGGGCTGGGGCAGTGGGGATCGAACCCAGAAGGTTCCCAGCGCACGCTTTCTAGGTGAGACGCGTTAGCCCACTCGGCCACTTCCTCCCCGCTCACTTCTTTGACTTCCATCAGGTCTTTTATACTTACCATTTGAGTGCGCAAACTTGTCGTCGTGTGTCAGCACGTCAGTTATTCGCAGTCGATAGGTAAGGTGCGCGACGAGGCTAACCTCATGAAAGCGATGGGAACAAGCGGCCAAGGCGATGAGCGCAGTTTCCTAGAAATTAAAAAACCGTGCAACGCGATGGGTGACCGTGAGAAATCGCCGTCGCTCGTCACTGTCTCCGTCGATCGCCTCGTCGCTCGCTAAATCGATACATGCGGTCGCCGTCGGCGAGTGAGTGCTTTCTTGCCGTCTCCCGCGGCGAACGAAGGCTGTAATTGACGGAGAGTACGATGGCAGCTGCACTCCTTTCGCGTGCTGCGTTACGAAAATGCATGCAAAATTAATATACCGCGTGCAGCTCGCGTCTTAATTTTTGTAGTACACCGACGAATACTCGCGTTTTTGGGGAAAATTCAAAAAGACTAGTAGAATGCCAAAACAGTTTTTTTTTTCATTAGTCCCAAAGCTACATATACTATTTACGACGCACATTAACGGTTGTGACAGTGCACTGTCACGACCGAAGACAGCTCAATCAGAATCATTCAACCACCGAGCACACACAAACTGTGAAGAAGTTCTCAGTGTCAAGTAGGAGGCAGAGAAAAGCTTCTTGGACGACGAAATCCAACCCAGTGACAGCGGCACCGGCTCGTTAGAACTATCCTCGGAGCAGTCCAGGTTCACGCAGACACCCGCCCCGTCGACCGCACGAACGTTTACTATGCACTCCAACGCGGGAACACGAGAGCTGCACACGACACAAGGCAAAAACGGCAGTTTCACATCAAAGAAATTAGCGTCTTGCGAACACCGACTGGCCCCAACCGCGCCAACTTGCTTGTCGTACAATGTTGCCAAGCGTCTCTTGTGAGAGAAAAACATATGATTTAAAAAAATACAAATATAAAGAATATAAAAAAGATTGAACTTTTCCTGTTTTCGGAAACGTTTTAGTACGTGGCTATTTTCATCCCAGTTAAAACCAAAATGAAAATATAAACACTCACAAACGAATTCAAACGAGAAGGAAAGAAGTAAGCCACATGGCCATTGCATCCGCAATGGCCGCTGCACTTGCTGCAGCGCTGGCTTCCACGTCGTGCTGGTACGGAGGCTGAGATCGTTATAAAGTCAGCTCCAACCCTTAAACGTGCCCCCTCATACAATATTTGACGCTATACGATTGCGTGTGGGTACCTCCCCCTGCGTTCCGAAACAACAAGTACGTCGCTAACGCTGGCAATCGGGTATGAAGCAAGCGCCGCCATCTTCTCCGCGCCTTTGCGGTAGTAAATAGCTAGTAAAAAGGTAGTAACGGTCAGAAAAAGGTAGTAATGGCTGCATTTGCTAGCTTTTTACTACCTATCGCGCGTTTGAGGTAGTAAATAGTTAGTGAAAGGTAGTAACGTTCAGAAATAGGTAGTATCTGCTGCAGTTACTAGCTTTTTACTAGCTTTTTTTAAGAGTGTAGGAGAGGGAGCAGGCGCGGCTGCTGCCGGCCTGTCCTTGGAAGGAGGAGCAGCACACGTGCTACCACCAGGGACTGGAGGAAGCAGCTACTGCCCCTGTCGGGGAACTGAGGCCCTGAAGTCGGCCGCCAAGATCTCGGGAGAGACCTGGGTGGCCTTCGACTCCGAGCGTGGTGCAGGGCCCCTGCGCACCACCTCGGCAAAACTCCCCTTTGACAAAAAGGAGAACCACTTCTTGGCTTCTGGGTACGGTATGTATTCCTTTACTTTGATGGTAAGGATGTCCTTTTCTAGCTTCCAAGAGGGACATGCACGATAATAAGCAGGATGTGGTCCACCGCAACTAGCGCAGTGGGCGACAGCCGCCTCGCAAGTATCGGAAACATGACCTTGACTACCGCACTTCGCACACGTCTCCTTCCCTCGACAGCTGCGTGTTCCATGACCAAAACGCTGGCAACGGAAGCACCGCTGGGGGTTGGGGACGTAAGGGCGGATGCGGCAGTTCAAGCATCCTGCCTTGATTGTCTCAGGGAGAGTGTGCCTTTCAAACGTCAGGATAATTAACATGTCTCGAAGGGATTTGTTCGCCATCTTTTCTAAACATAATGCGTTTTACGGCGACGACACCGGCACCTTGGAGTCCCTCGAGGAGTTCTTCCTCACTAGTGTGCAAGAAGTCGTCCACGGAGAGGACACCAAGGACAGTATTTAGTGTGCGATGAGGGTCACCGACACTTTCACGTCAATGATGGTAGTCAGTTTAAGGAGTGCGTCACTTTGTTTTTTATGTGTTCACCTCCACGAGAAGGTCTCCAGTGTGCTGTTTTTTTAGCCTTGTAGGAAAACCTTACAAGGTTTTCTAGCACCTTTGCTACAATAAAAGGTGAGAGCTTTGAAACAGGTTTCTGTTCATCCAGCGAATGAACGATGAAAAACTTCGTAAATGTTTCTACTTCACATTCTTTGTCGATGGTTTTTTGTTCAGGGCAGCACCTTTTAAGGGCGAGCCCTGAACGGGGTTTGGAGGGGTGGGGCGCCATAAGAGGGCAAAGAGTGTTTACAATCTGCGGTGCACCGCCCACCACCGAGCCCAACAAGGGGTTAGGTAACGCGCCATAACAAGAAGGGCTTGGCTGGAGACGTTACGCTAACAGTGCTGCCGGGAAATTATACCCAAGTGTGGGTCAAGAAAGAGGTCCATCGCCACCCAAGCTTAGCCCTTGCAGCCAAAGAGGGGTGAAAAGGGAGTAAGAGAAATGAGAGAGAAGTAAAAGAAACAGGAAAGGTAATAGTGAAAAATCGGAGGGGATAGTAGGAGAAAAGGCGACTAAACTGATCAATCATCCTGGCCGGGCCTTACCAGGACTCCCGTCTCCGAAGAAGCGGGGGCCGAAGTGGTGTATTGCCTCCCCGGGGGGCCCCGAAGGGTCCAAACCTACCCCGGGTTCGACTCAACCACCAGGATGCCCTTTTCCCCGGACACGGGAAAGCCACGCACAGCCAGACGTGGGCAGGCGAACCCGCATGGCTCGGGGTCCGTGGTGACGCCACTCACCAAACACCTGCTTTCCCAGGTGCCCCCTGCGGGGCTCAAATAGTATGAGTTATAGAAATAGGCGGGCCACGTAGGTGCGGTTTCCGAAATGGGCTCTTCAGTGTTCTGTTGCTTTCGTGCGTTGCAGACGCGGCCGTGCTTTTTGGTTGTAAACGGCCGGAATACGTTCGTGGAATTCTCGTGCTGTGTTTGTTGGACGCGCTTCGACAAGAACTGCTGCTTGCCGGCGACAAAACGTCAGTTGAATGTGCGCAACCTTCTGTCTCGACTGTAGAGTGTCGAACCGGAACCGAGCCGAAAACCGGAGCGTTATTTTTAGCCGAATCGGAACTGAACCGAAATCTTCGCCGCCATCTTGGAACTGAACCAGAACTGAACCGGGAAAAAAATATAACGGTAACCGGTTCAAAACGGTTCAAGGTAATTTTATTTTTTATTACTAAATGAGTGTTTCAAAAGTAAAAATTGGCAGCTGTATTTCTATGTAGTGATCAAATTGCCATATACCGAATTGCAATGTATGAGAAATTTTCGCATTTAGTGGCGCCTTTGTATTGGCACTATGATTAATTGTGTGTCACGTGACGTCATGGTGTCAAGACAAGACGTGGCCCCGTGACGTAGTCGCGTGACTGACCGCGTCAAGTCAACTTAAATTTAGAACGTCAACATAGTCCGTTGCAACTCAAGAAGGTAGGGCGAGGGAAAAGAAGGCTCCGGAGGGGGAAGCAGACAGAACGCTGGAGAAGAGGAGGAGGTTTCCCTCCGTCTTCTCCAACGTTTCGTCTGCTTCTTCCTGTCCGGCCTTCTTTTCTCTCGCCCACCCTTCTTGAGTTGCAACGGATTATAGATGCATTAGCGTTGTTGACACCGTGACGTCACATGCCATCACGACTTTTCACCGCGAGTCATGTGACACCGTGACGTACTCGATTGTCATGAGCCCGAGTCGGAGTGCTCGGGTTCTTGAAAATCAGCATTGCCAAACATTGGTGTTGGCTCGTGTTCAATCAAAGATGAGAATAGCTGTAACACTGGCGTTATAAAATTAGCGTCAGATCACATCGCGCTTGTTCTGATAGCGAGTTGAGGAGGGGAAAGCTATTTCTTTCCTGTATTTTTTTTCTACGTCTGCCAATGAGCGGAGAGGAAAACTTCTGGGTGTTTTTGCAAGCTATCAACGTCAGGGAGTACCTCTTAGCGGTATTTACTGGAAGTAAAAAAATTGTTGCATGAACCATTTTACATGCACACATCATTGAGGCACCCACACATGTTTTCGTTGTTGCTGAACTGTCTGAGAAAGTTGTCCCCGAGAATAGTAGCATTGAAAGGACAAAATATGACTTAGTAATTTAACGATAAATATAACTACAAGTGTGTACGGCAGGGATACCTGAAAAGAAAGATTCTAGTGGCCTTTGAGGGACAGCCGAACGCTCCAGCCGCTCAAATTTTCGCAGTTTTGTTTTAACTTCACATTTTTAGGTACAAAATAAAATAAATGGGGGATTACTGCTAAAAAATGACACAAATATAATTGTCGAATTGGCACCCCCGAACAAAAAAAGGAGTCCCTCAGAAAAAAAAAAAAAAGTATTCTCTGGAGGAGCATTGTCAAACGAAAAAGGGGGGAGGGGGCGGATTTTAAAAACATACTGTGTTGTAAAGGTTCCTCTGCTCCGCATCTTCGCCACAGAGCAGACAGCGTGATCCGAAAAAACTACTTCGTTGGCAAAATCACTCCTGCCAGAAGGGGAGGCCGCCAGGGGGCCAGTGCCGCTCCATCACCCTCACGTGAGCTCTTCATTTTCACTGAGTTTATCTAAATCACCGATGAGTTACAAAATTTAATTTAGCGCGAAATCAAAAATCAATGTCTAGAGAAAGTCTAGGGTAGCCCCGAAGCTTCATGCATCGACTATTTGCCTAATATGCGATGAGAGATTTGACTGCCTGCAACGAACTCGCAACGGTGCGACGGCCTAGGAAGCCCAATGCGACTACGTCCACGGCACACACAAGGCACGGTAACGCCATCACCGGCTGCCACAAAACTGAAGAAGATGCAGGAGGGAACCAGGACGCCCCGATCACGACGCCCCGTCGGCGTAAAAGAACCCAGACCAGGAGCTACAGCATCCAAGATGGCCCCAACCGCCAACGCTTTTGAATCCGAGCCCGCCGCAGTCTTGTCGGAAGAAACGCAAAAAGACCACGCCGCCCCAGCTCCTCTGACGTCACGCGCCTCAGGAGATAGGGAAACCGAACGCACCGCTCCTGCGGGGTTCCCTTCTCTCATCGGTGCCGCGGCCTCGCCAACCTCTCCAACTCAGCGCGAGGACCGCTCCATCGCCATGCTTCCCGAAGGAACGATGAACGAGGTACCATAGCCAAGCACAGACATCGGCCGAACATCTGGACCCCACATACTGACGTCAAACAGTTTTCACTACCTCGGCCAAGACGCCTCCGAAGAAGAAGAGCCGACCATCGAGAGAACTGCGCCGACCAAACACACTTCGCCAGGTGAGCGTCAACCATCCAAGCGCGCACCTGCCGATTTCCTGACGCAGGACGGCTTCACGCTAGTAAGCCACCACCAATCGCAGAGGGCAACCAAAACCAGCGAAAATCAAACGGAGAGACTGCACACCGTGCTTTTTCGATCCTCGCTGGCAAAAATACAATTAGAACCATCAGACAAAAGCAAAATCACACAAGAAATCAGGAGCAGGTTCAACAGATATGTCATCCCAAACATTCGCCTCAACCCTACAAAAAACATCATAGCGGTTGACACACCTTACGTCGAAACAAGAGACAAGCTTCTACTCATTACCAAACTGGACGAAATTGAGGTCTATGCTTTTCCTGCCACGCCGGCAAATGCCTCCGTGGGAACGGTGCACCAGATAATCGGCGAACACTCCCTGCAAGTCGTTCGAACCTTGCTACAGTCAAGACACACCATCCTGGACATCACCCGGAAAGGACAGGGCACATCGGTCTCGGTTGTCTTTCAGGGCCCAAATGCTCCTGACCACGTAACTTTGGGCTCACGGTGGTACAGAGTTTACCCGAGCAGGGGACGCGGGCCCAAACGCCAAGTGTCCTACAACTACGATCAGCCGTCCACCATAGAAGAACCCCCGCTCACTCCGACATCCCGACAACAGTCGCAGGAGGAAAACAACATACGAACGTGGAGTCCCACCTTTGCAGCAGCGCTGTCCGCCGGCCGACGCGATAACTCCACAGTTGCCACACAACCAAGGCTGCCCGCGGAGCGCGCCGCGCGCAACATCAGCGACAGTCCTCGGCGCAAGGACACCACAACAAGCCAACGCCGAAGGGGGAGATCACTTTCCAAGCGTCAGTCCACTTGGATTCGGGGAGACAAGGACGCACCGGGGCAACCACCATCGTTGAGCAAAGGACACAGTCAGCACTCCAAGCGCAGCAGCCTACGCGGAAGTACGGCAACCAAAAGACACAACACACGTGGAAAATCCGTGCCGTCACCTCAGGAGCGGTCCCAACTGCGAAGAGGAATGACGGGGGGCCGACACATCGAGCCGTTCGGCTTGCCGGAACCGCCCGTCTGTGGAGCAAACTTCTCGTCGCACCGCGACCTACTTTGTGGCGACGTGGACATGCGCCGAGCAGACTCATTTTGACGGACAGCGGAGATTTCGCGGCGCGACGGAGGCACCCGAGAAAATAGTCGAAGCCGCTCCACAGACGGGCCCAACTTAAACGAACAAGACGGCTCCAAAAAGAACCACGACGAAAGCAGACATCTGAGGAGAACAACCGGCCTTCCCTTTAAAGCGGCAAGTGGTCCCTACCCGATCCCCCAACACGCCTCTAAACAAGCCGACTCTAACTGGTCTTGCCCTGGGGTCTATTCGAGTGAGAAAGACCCGCCCTCCCCCGCACCGAAACATCAGCCCTCCGTTACTCCTCTTCCCCTCTTCCCTATACCCACGGGAGCGGACGAGACGGGGGCGCTGCCAACACCACGGAAGGACGCTCCTGCTGCTGCGCCTCCTCCCTTCTCCACCATCCCGAGTATGGCTGCAACCTCCGCGCCACCAACGCAATGCAAATGCGGACACCCTGAATATCAGAGCGAATTGGTGCTGCAAAATTACCACCAACAATGCAGAGTGACAGAAATGATTCTGTATCACAACCTAATTCCACTGGTAAGAGAACTACTCCAACAGCTCCTGGGGAGCCAGACTTTCGTGGAACGCTATCATGGCGAACACCAACACACAATCTAAGACGCAACCCGGGACGACCCGGGAGGGGGCAGCGTGGTTTCTGCAATGGAATTGCAGAACCTTCGCCCGCAAGAAGGCAGAGTTTCTTCTCCGCTACCCAGCAGGGACAAGACCAGTGGTGCTGCTTCTGCAGGAGGCCCAAGTTCCGAACCTCTCGCTGCCCGGCTACGACACGTACACGCGACCCACCATCCCGCATCGCCAACGAACGCCGAACGGTTCGGGCGGCAAAGAGCCGCCGCACAGCGTCAATTACAGGGGCAACGCGGCGGTCCTAGTGGCTACCCGCATCCCGCACGACGAGCTCGACCTCCAGCGCTGGTGCACGCAACATCAAGAGGTTGTGGGCGTGGCCCTCCAACTCCCCCAATGTAAGGTCGTGGTGGTGTCGATATACGTCCGAGCGTCGATCCGCAACAGCGTCACCATTGACTGGTCCTGGGTCGAAAACCTGCGGAAAATGCACCCTGATGCCCTCGTCGTCATCGGCGGCGACTTCAACACACGCCACATGTACTGGGGATCGAGGACCGACACATACCACGGTTCGAACCTCGTTTGCGCAATGGAGGACAACCACCTTAGCCTGCTCAACGATCCGGACTTACCAACGCGAGTTGGCCAGCACGCCCGCCAGGGCGACACCACGACCGACCTCACATGGACGAACCGGCGGCTGGCCCTCTTCTGGGAACTAGGAGCAGACACGTGGGGGAGCGACCACCTGCCCATCTTCATTCGTTTGCGCGGCCACAAGATAACGGCGCCGAAACGAACTACGAGCGTCGTCTGCTGGGACGCCTTCCGCGCAGAGCTGGAGCAAACACCCGTCACCACATCAGGCGGAGACCCGGAAACGCACGAACTGGCCCACCTCCTACGGACAATACACGACGCCAAAAGGTCATCTACCCAGCAATTTCAAGTAGCGGAGGACAAGCCGTCGCCGGACTTGCACCTGGCTAACCTGTGGCAACAACGCCTCGACGCGCTGTGTGCGTACAGAGAGAGAGGACGAACGCCCGGACTGCGATGTCGTCTGAACCTTATAACGGCTGAGGCGGGCGATTATGCAAATACACTCTCTACAGACAGATGGTGCGACCTTTTGCGCCAGC